>JBBJLR010063939.1:0-11246 GCA_037577145.1 Brachypetersius gabonensis
GGACAAACAGTGTGTCCTCAGTGCAGGACAAACAGTGTGTCCACAGTGCAGGACAAACAGTGTGTCCACAGTGCAGGCTGCCATTCAGAAAAATCTAATGCCTCAGGCTGGACGGGGCTGATGCGGTTTCTCCTGTCAGTTAGTATCTGCGGACGGACGGACAAACAGACCTGACTGTCACGTCTCTCGTCTTCTCTGTTTTCACATAATGGCATTATCCTATATGCTCACATGTGATTGCTGCCAAATTCTGTCGTTAGTAGAGCAGCGAAAGTATATAAAGTGGGGAGCCGGCTCTCACTCGATGAGAGTCGGCTCTTCTGATTCACTACAAAGCTTCGGCTCTTAGAGCCGCTGCTTTTACTCATGACACATCACTATGCTCAGGGCAAACATAAAGCTCACGTGCGACGTGAAGCGAAAAAAGTGTGTGAGAGAGGGCAAGAGAAAGAATAAGGAGCCGGCTCCCGTCGTTCACTTCAAAGAGATCTAAGAGCCATTTCGTTTGCGACCGACACATCACTATAGCTTTGTTAGCGTCAAGAAAGAATATGCTGTGTGCTTCGTGGATTTCTGGACACTCAGAGACTTTTGAGAGTAGCTTTTCCTCCATACCCGCTTTGTGTGTGTGTGTGTGTGTTTGCACCGGGCAGACCGAACACGAGCCCGCTTCGATGCTTGGATCCAATTGGTCTCGCGAAAATGCGTGTTGCGCCGCGCAAGCCATAGAAAATAATGGGTTTCAGAGCAAAGCGCAGCGCACGCCGCGTTCGGTCTGAAAGCGCCAGGGACCCTGCAGGCCTTCTGCCAAACCTATGCGCGAGTCGCTAATAGTTTAGATCTGCGCAAATACAAGTTTTCAGACCTCTGGCCGGAGGAATCAACGTTTAAGGACCAGCTTAGGCCAGTAGTTTACAACAGACGAAGGGCTTATTACATGGATTCGAGTGGCCACTAAGCCAGGATGCTCGCTCTCTCTCTTTCGCTCTCTCTCGCTCTGGCTCTCTGCCTCTCTCTCTCTCTCTCTCTCCCACTCTGTCTCTCTCTCGTTCTCTCTCTCGTTCTAGTTCTCTCTCTTTCTCCCTCTCGTTCTCTATCTCTCTTGTTCTCTCTCTCTGTCTCTCTCTCTCGTTCTAGCTCTCTCTCTCCTCCGGCCTCTGCTATTACAGTGTAAAATTGCACTTTATTATTATCTAGTGTCCTCCTTTTTTCAAGGCCCTGATTAAACTATTTGTTTCCAATTCCAGTGTGTAGTTGTTCATTCTAAAGGTCCAGTCTTTATTTGAATTGTTATGCAATAGGTTTTTTTGACATATTGAGTAAAACCCATGGACCCAGGCCTGTTGTAACATCTTGATTAATCCAGCTTCTATGGTAGTGTTGCTTCTTACTTAAATGTAACTCACTCGCTTGCGCCCCCCCCCCCTCTTTATTTGGTCAGTTTTTGTGTCCAGTGTTTGTGTCCAATTTGTAATTTAGAAAGTTATAATTACCTCATTAAATTGTGAGGAAATATGTTATTAATTTGTTTTGGAAAGATGTTTCATTACTTTACTCGTCACTTTACTTTACACTTCACGCTGCCACAGTTGAAGCTTGAAGTCGTGCTGGTAGTAAAAAATATTGTGAAGGTAGTAAAAAGGTGGTAAAAAGGTAGTAAATTCAACATAAGAATCTCTGTATAATGGATCTGGATCTGTTTTACCTTAAAATATCTAAATCGTGTTTTATTTGTACATGGCCCCAAATGCAGAATAATGAACCTTCTATACAGTAAACCCCCAGTTTTACGCGGATCAGGAGTCGTGGATTCAGTCACACGCAGAATTTTTTAAAGAACCAAACTCATCGTTTTACGCGGAAATTCCACAATATCATGGAAACTGCACATTTTTTTTGAGAACCGAACTGTATACCCGCCACCAGCCCAGCGGTGTGCTCTGTGTCTTATCCCCGTATTTCAGTGTTTTAAACCCCCCCCACCCCCCATTTTCAAGTTATCTCAGTTTATTTAGTATTAGTAAGCTGTACCCTGTCTAACCATGTGGAGAGAGAGAGTTATTTCAATGTTTCTTTTGTGTACGAGACTTTACGCTGTTAATGCTAATGGGTTTTCTCTCTTTCCCTCTCACACACACACACACACACACACACACACACACACACACACACACACACCCCAATATTTCCTACCTTGTCCCTGACTTGGCTGAGCATCAGCACAGAGAGCTTCTTGTTCTTTTGTGTACGAGTCTTTGCACGTTGTTAATGCTAACCGCTAATGCTAAGGTTTATTTTTTAAGAAATAAAGTTTTTGGATTATTTATTATTTATTTACCATTACATTTTCTTTAAAAATGACAGTGTTCTGGGAGCATATTCGGGGGCAGATTTAGGGTTTACACTATAACAATAGGGGTGCTCTTGGAACGTAACCCCTGCGAAAAAAAACGCCTGCCATGTCATCATAGATTCTCTTTATTGCAGCAGTGTCTACCCAGATGGTACTATAGGAGCTGAAGAGGGCTGTTAACTTTAGTGGCTGTTCCTCTGAATAAGATTTGGAATGTACTCCCTGGTTTGTGTGTACTGGGCTTTTTTTTTCCCAGCACTAATATTTGTGCCAAAGTCATAAACTTTCACCTGATAAACTGTTGATGGCAACATCCAAGTCTTTCACTCTGTCATCATACACAAGTGATATAAACGGCAAGAAAAAATGCTACATTGACACTACAGTAATCTGAAATATCATTTGAACCCCTTGAACCTTTTTTTCCTTGTTAATGTTCTCAGTAGTTACTGCTGACCTTTATCTAAAACATGGAGCTGTTTTGACATTACAGACTACCGTCATTAAGGAGGTGCTGAATGATGGTGTACTGTGTTTTTGGTTGGTGCATATAGTACATTCTGAATCACTGATTTAAAAGTGTTTCATTTATGGTTTAAAGGGCATTATGATTGTGAGTCATTTAGATTGTAAGTGCCTACAAAAATAAGAAAACAGTTATTGTTATAATAGTGGAATTTGAAGAGAAAAAATATGCTTTTTGGCACCAGACAGGCTTTATACCATTTGGCTGCTAGGAAAAACCACTGGCAGCCCCTGGTTCCTGCTGCCAAGCACATGAACCTTTAATGGTTGGGTTAGTTGATGCAATGTAAATGTATAATTAATAAGGTGAAGTGGTACATTTGTGATTCATTTAAAACGTGTATGATGTTTCATTTTCTGCAACAAGGTATCGATGTCCACTACGTCCATGTGAAGCCCAAGAACCTGCCAGAAGGAACGCGAGGCGTACCTCTGATGATGGTGCACGGCTGGCCCGGTTCCTTTTACGAATTCTATGGCATTCTGCCCCTCCTCACAGAGCCAAGCAGTCCTGATGACATCGCCTTTGAAGTCATCTGTCCCTCCATACCTGGCTATGGGTTCTCAGAGGCACCACATAAGAAGGGTCTGTAAACTCACCCCCTCTACTTTCTACGTCTGGTTTTGGTCATTTGTAGAACAAATGAAGAGTTCAGATGCAAAACCCTCTAAATCCGCCCGACCACTTTTCAGGCTCCTATGTTCACGCTCAGCAACTTAATTAAAAAGGCAATGTAAAGGTTATTAGTTGATGGGGAAAAAAATATTTTTTTAAGAAATGTATCGTCAGCCAATTTACTGCTTTTAAACAAATAATTGTGTTTGCATCAAATCCAGCTAAATCCACAGAACCTTTTTTTTTTTTTGCAAAAACCTCTACATCCACGACTTCCGCACAGACATAGGAAAGAGTTGCCAAATAACAAAAAATGCAACTGGACACACTGATGGGTTGGGGGTGGGGGGCTTAGGTTCATTTATACATCAATACCAGTTTTCAGATGGTCCCTGTGCTCATGAGCTAATCCCACCCCATACACAACACACACCCCAGACAATACACAAACAGAACATACAATCAAACAAAATACATGAAGCTTTAAGGGCTTTACATTTACATTTACTGCATTTATCAGACGCTTTTATCCAAAGCGACTTCCATTCTCTAACTACAGGGGGCAGTCTCTCCCTGGAGCAACTTGGGGTTAAGGGTCTTGCTCAGGGACCCAGTGGTGGTGCTGAAGGTAGGATTCGAACCCATGACCTCTTGGTCTGAAGGCAAGTATCCTACCCACTGAGCCCCTCCACCCCATTTATATTAATAATATAAAAGTGTTAAACAAATATAAAAACATAAAATCAGATTAAAAAAAAGTTTGTTAGAGGAAACAGTTTTGCATTGTGCTGAGAGAACAGTGCAAAACATTCTTATAAAAATATAAGAAATATAAGAATATAAGGCCACGTCCACACACACACGGATATTTCTGAAAACTGAGATTTTTGAAAAACGAAGGTTTTGAAAAGCGAACCGTTTCGTGTCACACTGTGTGCCGTTCCTGTGACGTCACAGTATGTGGCGTGTTTACATTAGATTTTCGTCTACAGTGCCCAACGTTTGCAAGGTACTATTGCTCTGAACCATGGTAGGAGTTCTGGCCTTTTTATGCTAGAGGTGTCAAATTAATGCATTAATTTCGATCAATTAATCACAAAAAACGCTGATGAATCGCACCACGTGACTTTAAACATACTATCCACAGAGATGTGCTGCCGTGCCCTTCTGCACAGTCTTGGGGTTGTGAGCTACCTAGCGTATCTTACTCTCGTGTCACTGGGTTGGTGATTAGTGTCTTTTAATATGAGTGTATGCTGTTACTCTGGGGTCTGTGTCTTAGCCATCAATACATAAACAATTTCCTCTAGGATCAGTAAAGTTTTCTGATTCTAAAATGCCCTTTTCCACAGTTTGCAGAATCTGAAGCTGGGAAACATCAGCACTGTCCATAAATCACCACAAGCTGTTTGCATGGCATTTCTCTGTGTTAGGAGCTGACTGCATAAACCTCTAAAGATCTATTTAGGCTCTTTTTGTTTAAATAAAATATATATTTTTTCTCTGATTATGCATATTATTAGCCTATTCCTCACCATTAGTGTTATAAACTGTACAAACACAAAAAGGTAGCTTTCTCCGACGAGGCAACACTGCCCACTGTCTCTGGTCACCAGTGCTGTACGGTTTAAGGTTATATCGCCACCTGCTGCCTTGACGTGCTTTTGTTAGCGTTTTTTGCGATTTCGCATGGACTGGATATTTTTGAATGAAAACATGCTCGTGTGGAAGCTTTTTTTTTAAACAAATACCCGTGTACGTGTGGACATGGCCTCATACACACACACTCTCTCACACACACACGCTCTCTCCCTCACACGCGTGCACACACACACTGTTTCTCTCTCACTCTCAATTAGGGATGCACTGAATATTCGGCCACCAAAAATGGCAAAAAAAAATAAATGCATTTTCGGTTTCGGCTGAATTATTTTTAACGCGACCGAAACAGTGATGATGCAATCAGCAACCACAACCTGCAGCTCCAAACTGAATTAGAGTCAACATTTCTGCTGTGTGGCGCATTTCCATGTATCCAAGAAAGACACAAGGAAAGCCGCTTTTGAATTTCTAGGGGGGTCATCCTTAAAGACTTTCTCAACGTCGGGATTTATTTATCATATGAAATCAAAAACATCCCGCTGGAGCCCAGAAGTAGCGAGGCCCTTCGAACCAGCCCCCTTACCCCCCCACACCCAACACCGTCTGGGTTTCTGAAAAGGGAGGATAGTTTTCCAGTGATTCAAGTTAATATATGGGCTGCCAGTCTCTGTTTAACACACTATTTTGTTAAAGGCCTACAGAGAACGTTGTTTATCTTTCAGCAGTTTTAAAGCACTTGTTTTGATGAACTTTGTTCATGCACTTTGTTCAGATTATTAAAATGCTCTTGAATTCACTGGTTTTATGAGAAAGATATTTAATTGTATAATATTTCGGCGTTCTTACTTTGTCTATTCATGAGTGGGGCCACTCATTGTGCATTGCTTGAGTGCTAAATAAATATTTTCATAGTTCCGTAACAGATTTATTCTTTGAACAATGAATATTAATTTAGGCAATTGCAAGTACACACAGTCCCAGCCAGTCCCAAAAAAAAAAAGTATAATTTCTTTTGGTGTTTCGGTTTCGCTCTTCGGCCAAGTGTTTCCTCATTTTTGTTTTCGGCCCAAAAAAAATATTTTCGGTGCATCCCTACTCTCAATCATTAACAACGCTGTTTATGAAAATGTTGGTTCCTCAGCAAGACGTCACATGATCCTATCTTGCATTCTGATTGGTTCTCAGGGCATAGAGGTTTTTGCTGCCAAACGGAAGTGGCGTTTAAAGGATTTTGGCAACATATCGATGTTTCAGACGAGGTGGAGAGGGTTATTGAATTTTTTTTTATACAAAATGATTTAATGTACATATACTACGTGTGGAGAGCATTCACTCAACATCGTTTTCTCATTTTGAAGAAGATGGAAGTTGCATCTGAACTCTTCACATACACTAAATGCATAAACGTTTTGGGACATCTGACTGTTACACCAACAAGGACTTAACATTTCATTAAAATACATAGACTTTAATATGTAGGCAGTCTCCCTTTCAAGCTATAACAGCTTTCACTGTTCTTGGAAGACTTTTCACAAGATTTTGGAGTATTTCTGTAGGAATTTATGCTCATTTGATCATTCTGTAGAACAGGCCTATTTAACTAGCGGCCCGCGGGCCAGATCCGGCCCTTTTGAATTTTTTTATGTCCCGCCAGACTGTCAGGAAATCAGTGAGTGATTCCTGTGATATAATAAAGCAATGGGATCTGGATGATGATGGGCTGGTAGTCCCCGCTACTTTCGCCAAGATTGGCCAATCCGAGCACAGAAGTTGCCATATTATTAGCCAATCGAAGCCGAAAGAGGCGGGATTTGTCAGAAAATGGGTGTGTTACCTAATGCAGAGAATAGCATAGACATACCGGGCGTGGAATCCTGTTGCTAGACACACCACCCGCCCCACCCCCATAAACAGACCCGGCACAAAATCACGTTAGCACAAAGCCCCCCGCCTGGACAGCACGATATTCTGTGGCCCCCCAACCCCCAGTGACTTTCGTATCACAGTCCTGCTGGAATAGAAGAGGTTCTTTCCAAACTGGGTCCACAGAGTTGGAAGCATGGCATTGTCTAAAATGTCTTAATATGCTGAAGCATTAAGATTGACCTTCACTGGAAATAAGGGACCACCTGAATTCAATAATTAAGAGGCATTTTCCCATTTTGTCCTTATAGTGTAGGTCTTAAGTTTGAAATGGCTTTCACAGATATGCTAGCTCACTTCCTCTTTATCTTTGTGGATTTCCTGTTGATTGAAAGTCTTTGTTTTATCATTCGAATCAGGCTTTGACTCCATCTGTGCGGCCCGTGTCTTCCATAAGCTGATGAAGCGACTTGGTTTCAGCCAGTTCTACATTCAGGGAGGAGACTGGGGCTGGCTTATCACTACTAACATGGCTCAGCTGGAGCCCAAGTAAGAGATACCTCAGCTCTGTAGCAGGCACTGCAAGCACATCTGGTGTGAAGACATTACAAAGCAGGGGTGTGATCACATCATTTTCATCTTACTAATGTATTATCTTATAATATTATGCATGAGATACAAATAATGATCAACTTAAAGGCCAATTTCCTGGATATACAATACATTTTATTTGCAATAGAATTTTTGTACGATTCACTAATCAGTCTATGTGGTCCATTCATAAAGTACCTTAGTCTTAAACACATATAACTCATACAAACACATATGACATATAAGTTGTTTAACTGGATGCTGATTGTGAAATGTATAAAGCATTATGCTGTTCCTATCATTGCAAAGCATATTTTTGATGACTACGAGGGCTTCGGTCCAAACAGTTTCTTATATATACTCCAGCTTTTGGAGTCAGGCTGCCAGTCAGAACAGAAGTAGGGAACTCCAGGGAATGAAGAGAGGTTGGAAAATTGTCATGTAGAAACAAAATACTTTTCAAATTTTTTTTTTTTTAATTGTTGATTGGTTCTGTTTTTAATTATTTTTATTAGCCGTTTTTAACCTGAAGCTTACACTGAATGAATATGTGAGGCACACAGGTGCATTTCCAGCACATTCACTATAAAAAACTAAATAGCCATTTTAAATTCATAAATGATCACGCATAAGACTGGAATTTCACGCAGATTTATGCTCACATTTTAGCATAGTTATAGTAGCAGCATGATATGTACCTGCCTTATGCTATACAGTATATCACAAAAGTGAGTACACCCCTCACGTTTTGGCAAATATTTGATTATATATTTTCAAAGGACAACACTAAAGATATAAAACTGAATGTAATCAGTGTACAGCTTGTATAATGGTGTAAATATGATGTCCCTTCAAAATAACTCAACACAGCCATTAATGTCTGAACTGCTGGCAACAAAAGTGAGTACACCCCTGAGGAAAAATGTCCAAACTGTGCCCAAATGTCAATATTTTATGTGGCCATTATTTTCCAGCACTGCCTTAACTCTCTTGGGCATGGAGTTACTAGAGCTTCACTGGAGCTTCACTGGAGCTTCACAGATTGCCACGGGAATCCTCTTCCACTCCTTCATGATGACATCCCGAAGCTGTTGGATGTTACAGACCTTGCGCTTCTCCACCTTCCGTGTGAGGCCCCACAGATGCTCAATAGGGTTTAAGTCTGGAGACATGCTTGGTCAGTCCAGCACCTTTACCCTCAGTTTCTTTAGCAAGGCAGTGGTTGTTTTGGAAGTGTGTTTGGGGTCGTTATCATGTTGGAATACTGCTCTGCGGCCCAGTTTCCAAAGGGAGGGTGTCATGCTCTGCTTCAGTACGTCACAGTACATGTTCGCATTCATGGTTCCCTCAATGAACTGGAGTTCCCCAAACCATGACACTGCCACCACCATGCTTTACTGTAGGCAAGACACTTCTGTCTTTGTACTCCTCACCTGGTTGCCGCCGCACACGCTTGACACCATCTGAACCAAATACATTTATCTTGGTCTCGTCAGAGACCAGAGTCTCGTCCTTAGTCTGCTTGTCTTCAGCAAACCGTTTGCGTGCTTTCTTGTGCAGCCAGGGGGCTTTCTTCTGGGACGACAGCCAGGCAGACCAGTTTGATGCAGTGTGCGGCGTGTGGTTTGAGCGCTGAAAGGCTGGCTACCCATCCGTTCAACCTCTGCAGCGATGCTGGCAGCACTCAGGCATCTATTTTCAAAAGACAACCTCTGGACATGACCCTGAGCACCTGCACTCAACTTCTTCGGTGGACCATGGCAAGGCCTGTTCTGAGTAGAACCTGTCCTTTAAACCGCTGAATGGTCTTAGCCACCGTGTTGCAGCTCAGTTTCAGGGTGTTGACAATCTTCTTATATCCTAGACCATCTATATGTAGAGAAATACTTCTTTTTTTTAAGATCCTCAGAGAACCCTTTGCCATGAGGTGCTATGTTAAACTTCTTGTGACCAGTACCAGAGTGTGAGAGTGTGAGAGTGATAACACCTGAGACCTTGTAACACTAATGAGTCACATGACAACAGAAAGGGAAAAGGGCTAATTGGGCACAGTTTGGACATTTTTCCTCAGGGCTGTACTCTCTTTTGTTGCCAGCAGTTCAGACGTTAATGGCTATGTGTCTAGTTATTTTGAAGGGACATCAAATTTACACCATTATCCAAGCTGTACACAGATTACTTTACATTCTATCCGAGTTTTATATCTTTTGTGTTGTCCCTTGAAAAGATATAATAAAATATTTGCTTCTATAAAGAGGCTTCTATATGCAAAATGTAAAATGCAATACAAATGTATTTTTTCTTCAAAGATGGTCTGTAAATTTAATTCTCTGATTTCATTTCAGAATTGTAAAGGGCCTACACGTCAACTTTGCACCCCTTGAAAAAGCGAATCTGACCGTGATTTTATCCATACTTTTGGGTCGGCACTTCCCCAAACTCTTTGACTTCACTGAACACGACATTAAGCGCATTTTCCCCTGCATGGAGAAATTAGTGGTGAATGCAGTGAAGGAGACGGGATACATGCACATACAAGCCACCAAACCTGACACTGCAGGTAAGAAACAGCATACTTTGAGTGAACCAAACTCTTAAATGTCCCTCTGAGCCAGTAGACTGTAGCAGAGAGAGGTGAAACACATTGTAGGTTAATAGTTAGGCACATTCGGAATTCCAAAATTGGAATATTTAGATTTTTGCTCAAAATAGATAATAGGCAACTGGCTAATGTCTCACTTTCATTTTGGTAGAATTGTGTTGATGCAGGTGAGTACCTTTGTATTTGAGTGCTGCTGCTGCTACAGAGGTACTGAAATGTCATTGCATCATTGCATTAACTCATTGTGCTAAAGAGCCAGTCACAGCTTACTTTCTGTTCACCAGTTTATGCCATGTTATTTAAAAAGGAAGCTGATTTTTTCTTTACAAATAAAAAAATTCCTTTACAAATTCAGGAATACTAGAATTGTATTAATTTTGTTACTAATAGAAGTGCTGCAGATCTGCCATTGGGGATTATGTGTCTATTTTATCCACACAGCGTTAACTGTGGGGTTAAAAAAGGGCAAAAAATCAGCCATTAGTGAATTTTTTGTGAAGGCATTGGAATTGGTTATAAAAATTCTTGATCTGTGCTTCTCTGTTGGTTCATGTTATTTTTTCCAGCATACTGATGCACAGTCAAAACTAAAGACATGAACTTATAACATATCCCTTTTTTATTTCATTATATTTATTATATAGGATTTATTATAGTAACCTTTTTCACGTACAACCAGTTTACGCAGTGCTTGTGTTACAGGACGTGGACTGAATGACTCCCCCGTTGGTCTGGCTGCTTATATTCTGGAGAAGTTTTCCACCTGGACCGACCCGGACTTCAAAAACCTTGAGGATGGAGGGCTGGAAAGGTAAGTCTTTCTAGTGGCCTACCTTAGGTTTTGCTGGTTTACCAGTACATACCCTAAATTTGATAAAAGTATTGGGACACACCTCTTAAATATTGAATTGAGGCAGACACTTACTTCCAGCGTAGGGCAATTTTACTGCTTCAGCAGACCAAGACATTTTGGACCATACCATGCTTCCAACTCTGTGGACCCAGTTTGGGGAAGAGCCTTCTCTATTCCAGCAGGACTGTGTCCCAGAGCACAGAGCAGCTCCATAAAGACCTGCTGGAGGAGTTCAGTGTGG
>JBBJLR010063987.1:0-11243 GCA_037577145.1 Brachypetersius gabonensis
CCGGACTTGGAACCTTCCCCCAACGCCGCAGCATTCGTTTTCTCCACTGGAGGTAATTGTGGCTTAAGGCAGTGACATCCGGCGACCTGGCACCCGGCGTATAAGACGACCCCCGACTTTTCAGAACATTTTAAAGGGTTAAAAAGTCGTCTTATACGCCGGAATATACGGTATATATATATATGTATATACATATATATACAGTATATACACTACTGGTCAAAACTTTTAGAACAGCCCAATTTGTTCTGTTTTTTTGTATTGAAATTCAAGTGGTTCAAAGTCTCATGGTTCATTCTGCAGAAAGTTCTTCCCAACTATGTTGCAGAAGTTCGCATAAATGTGTGGCACTTACAGGCCGCTCTGCGTTCACTCTTCTGTCCAGTTCATCCTAAAGCAGAAAGATGGGGTTTAAGTCTGAAGACTCCAATTTAAAAATGCTTGAAACACTTGGGTGTTCTAAAACTTTTAAACGGTAGTGGATTTATCCAGTGTTGTGCCAGTACACATTGAAAAAGAACTAGTTTACAATCATTGTAATTAAAATTTCGAACCAAGTTCATAGCTCAATGCTAACTGCTAATGCTAACTTTTGAAGCAATAAAGTTTTCTGATTATGATCATTTATTTAACATTACATTTTCTTTATGGGTAATACATTCAATTTTTAAGTTTTAAACATCACGTTTTTCTATATACACGCGTGCTCTTGGAACATAACCCCCACAAATTACAGTATATATACATATTGTTTTTTGAGAATGTGGGGGTGGTGCATGATTATCAAGTTTGGATGGTAAAACTCTACTAGTACGTCAAAGATAATTACTGATATTTTGTGAACAAGTGATGTGCTTTCTTTGAATTAATCAAGTTCTGTAAACACTGCATCATTTCTCTTTAAAATTATGTTTTAAAAAACAATATTTTTATTTGGAAATGAGGAGAAATATTGTCAACAGCTTTTAAAAACCATGGCAAAGCTGCTCAGTTCAATACTTGCACCTATAAAAGATAAAACCTGAGAAACTGAACATTTTTGTAGTGGTCTCTTATTTTTTATGGAGCTGTACAATAGGCTGAGGTATAATATTTATATGATATGAAGTTTAAATATTTAAAAGATCTGAAAATTTTGGTATGACAAACAATGAACTAAAAAGATAGTATTGCCCTAATCTTGACTTTAACTTAAACAGTCATGTGACTGTATATGCAGTGCATATATTCTTTTAGGGTTATTTAACCGAGCTAGTGTTTACAAATGGTGTAGAAATCCCAACAAAATGGCAGCAGAAATGAAAGAAAACCCCAAAACAAATAGTGGTGTATCTGAAATCTGAACAGCCCCAGTCCCTGAATCCTTAACTCACCCTAATAGTTGGTTTTCAGCGAATGTTCACGGCTTCCCTGAAAGGAGGCCAGGTATGGAGCGGTGTAGCGAGTCAAAAGAGATAAAGAAAGAATCCTTCACAAAGCCGTAACTCCCACTCTGTCCCATCTACATCCATAAAAAGTGCACAGATTGTTACACTTTGTGTGTATATATAACTCTCCCAGGATGGATAATATTAATAATTCAGATTCAATGAGACAAAATGGACTTTCGGTGTAAATCTATATGATATCCTTTGGCCAGGAAGCTCCTCGGCCAGAACTGCATTAGTAAGCAAAAGCAGCCAAGGTAATACTTATCCGAAGAGACAGCTGCAGCTGATTAGTTTTTCGGCGATAGACTTTGGGAAATGAAGCAACCCTGAAGTAATGTCAGAATGCTCTCTTATTAGGAAGGGGGAGGCCCCTGTAAAACTCACAACGGGCTTTGATTGAGACGTCACAAACAAAGGGATGCAGCCTGACAGTCGCACAAAGACAGCGGGGTCATCAGCAGACTCAAATATTGACTCGGAGGCACATTAGCAAACCATTCGGGCGAATTTGGAAAATTCCCCTATTGGAGCCCAGTCGTTTGGGTGACCCCCTCCTCCATTAGTATGGAAATCCCCTCATTACAATCTCCAAAGTCTTTAACCTTGTGCCACAGTATGTCAGCGTGAGGATTACATTTGGTTAAGTTCTGGTTTTGACCAGGCAGAGGCGGAGCTTTGTGCTGGTGGTCTTCAGTGAAAGCTGAGACTGCAACATTCAACTCTTTTTCTATTAACACAAAGTGGGGAAAAAATCAATTTCCCCTTTTAATATTTGGAGACTGAAATTTGTTTTTTTGTTGCACTAGAGCTACAAGGTTTGCTAACATGCAAAGGAAGCCAGCACCAAATAGCAGTGTGCTAAATTTATGCCTAGATCACAAGTTTGCCTTAAACTATGTCATGTTGTTAAAATTCAACTGATTTTTCTACATTTCTGGATGAAATTTAAACAAAGTAATTCAGAACAGTTTCATGTGGAATGTGCAATTGTACACAGTGAATGTGAATGGAAACAAAGCAAAAAATATATAATGCCTGATTTAGAAAGTTTTAGCTTCAAACATTTTTTTAAATTTGTTAATTGTGGAAAGTTACATGCAGGGCGCTAAGAAAATAAATTTTTAGTTTTATTACTATAAAAGCATATAAACCTCAGTAGACATGTTTAGGTTCAATCCTGGGTTTGTATATTTGCATTATAGAGTCCTGATTTCAGTCCCCATCTCTATAAAATTACGCATTTGTCACAATTATTCAGAAAGACTTGTTGTTTAATTTTGTGACAAATATACAGTACATGCGTGCAGCATCTTCAGAGAAGGAGTCTTGCCCAAGGACACATATTGGTGTTGTCTGCATGAGAAACTTCAGTCTGCTGCATGTAGCTACATCAGATGGTTTAAGTAAGGTTAAGTTTCACAATGAACCTTTCATATCAAACCACTCTGAATAACTTTTACACTGACAAATAAAACGGGCATATTATGCACAGATCAAATATTTAGAAATACAGAACATTCATTAGTACTTTTTAATCATTTTTTAAGAAAAGGTATTCTCAGATTCGTCTTAGATCCAGTGCCACTCCAAAAAAATGATTTCATCAATTGTTAAAGGACAAGAATATCCCTCTATTGCAAACCTTTCCCAAAAAATGATAATTGCAGAAATGGTTTATTTTTTTAGTTGGAATATTTTTTCAGCTTTTAGGCTGCATGCTCACTCTGCAGTTTGTTATTTTTCTCGTCTTGTCCTGTTGTTTTAAGGCGTGTTTTACAGCATTTCTCTCAAACAGATTTGTCTGAAAAGGGCAGAAAGTCAGGCTCTCCGGGGGTCCTTCAAGGAATAATTTAGGATGAAGGTCCAGTTTCACTCTGGCAAAGTTTTAGAGCAAAATTTGAAGGGTCAAAGGCCATGTGAGGGGTAGCATTCGGTCAGAGGCAGCTTAAGTCCTATTTTTATGTTCCCACACAGCAGGGGAGTGTGGTATAAATGGTACTGGCAGCCATGAGCATACCAGAGTGAGGTTAAATACTGTGCTGTAACGACTGTTTTGCCGATGAATGTAGGTATGTGTGGGCCTGTTTCTGGAATAACATAAACAGTAGACGGCTTCAGGAGGCGCTTTTACTGTGATTGGATGAAGAGATGACCTGTCTGGCCTTTTCGCTCGGCCTGAGATGAATAATGTCTCCACGGCGGTGAAGCGGTTTCGCTTGGCACGTTAAATTGCTTCCATTGTGATGTGCTTTTCCCCCTCGCTCCCTTTCACCTATCAAGTTGAATATTAATTGTCTAGGAAGAAAGGATTGCCTAGCGGGCTGAAATAAAGACTCGCGGGTGACTCCCTCCACAACAACAGACAGGTCGCCTTTGTTTGGGTGCCATTGTCGCTGTGGCTTGATTGTGATGTGTCAGATGAGGTGTGTGTGAACGTCTTGGGCCACAGGATGTGCGCTTGTTCTGGTCAATACTCGGTTAATCATTCCAGACCTCTATATCCAAATACTGAAATGACTATTTATTACATTTCTTTAGGGGTAAATAGAGAGAGTGTACAGGCCAGTAGTTCAGTGAAAACAGAACAGTAGAATATGGAACTTTGTTTATATTTATAAGGATAAGAAAGTATATTTAATTGTACTTTGCAACAGTGGTACACTGAACCATGTTGCAAGGATGTGACTGAGTAGGCTCTAGCTTTTGCACATGCTTCTGGCTGAAGTTCCATACTGACTCCTGATCAAACGAAGACTTGCAATCTCATTTCTAGCCTAAAAGTCTTCTTGATCTTGTTTTGAGAATAATATACGATATAACATGATTCAAATTACAGGAGTTACTGGGGGGTACTGTACACCTGGATCAAGACCCAGACCCCCCCCAAAAGAGCCAAAATAGCAGTTTGGGTGGGGAGGGGTGTTAACAGTGTAAGGAAGGCAGTACCCCCAAAATTATGGAGGGGTAATTCACACTCTGCAATATAAGAGCAGATTGTTTGCTCTTATATAGTATATTAATATTGTTTTATTATATTTTTTTCTATTTCAAGAAACCTTCAAGACTAGAGTGAAATTAGCTGTCCATGCAGTAATATATTTACACTTGGTAAGATTTCTTGAAATAGGAAAAAAATATCTTAAAACAATCTTAATAATAGTATATTGTTCTCAAAACAAAATCAAGAAGACCTTAAAGCTAGAAATAAAATTGCAAGTTGGTTAGATCAGGAGTTTTTGCAGTGCAGACACAATGGGAAGATCATTTGCCGACAAACTATCATGTTGGTCCATCGCATTCTCAGGAAAAAAAGAACTTCCAGTGATTAATCGGCATCCACTGGTTCCACTGGTTAAATGTTGTGTTAGCTCATTAGTTCATCTGAAGGGACAATCTCTGCTACTCATCAAAAAGGAAAACCTACCAGTTTCCATTGGCTATTTTTGAGTAATGAAACATGAGTGAATCCCTTCTTTGCACAAAATGTGTGTATGTAGCAGATATGAGGAATCCATGTAGTTATTTGCAGTTATAAAGGACCAGACTCCTATCTCTGTGAACGGAGTGAGATCTATAATTACTCTCTCTTTTGTCACTTTTCTTTGTGAGAGGATTTGTAACATATAAAACTGTTATTGGTAGGTTTTTTAATTCATCCTATGGACACCCATAAACCCTTGGACCTGTCGTGTGTTAGATGAAAGACAACTAAACTCATGAGATGTGATGCTTAAATGGGATAAGGCCTGTTGTACAAATAAAATAAACTTGAGTATTCATAAATGAACTGAGTTCAATGTGTATTTCCCTTGCCATTAAATAAGCTGGGTGGTCTACCAGGTCAGATACACCAGGTCTGGCTTGGACAAGGCATAGCCATAAGGATGTAGCTGGATTTCTGAGGTTTGCTTCCTAGTATTCAGTTTTCAAAATGGTTTGCTCAACATTAAATTCTCAACAATTTTACCGCCACTTAATTCAGATCCCAAGTCTGATCCAATCCTGACCAGAGGATCAAATTCCTGACCTCTTAAAACAAGTCTTTATGCAAACTGAAATATTAGCTTGGCATGGCTGTATTGAAATATTGTGTTGTAATTATTCAAAAACTTGGTTTATTCAGTGCCCTATTTAGCCCTAGGCCTGTTTGATGACCTCATATAACCTCAAAAGCACAGTTTAGCATAGATGGATGTGCTGTGCACAGTTCAAAAGACCACAAAGCAACAGTGTTTGGATCTTACTTTTGGTCTTTGATGTACAACCAACTATGCCTTCGTGTTTCAATGTAATTCCGCCTTCACTCATGACTTAAAAATGCTAATGTGGCTAACAGTGAATGCAAACTATGGGAGAAGAGCAGGATCTCCTTTGCATAATGCTTTGGCCTTCTGACTTTCATTCATTTTTGGCTCTGATTAGATTTATTCCTTATTGATTAGATGGAAACGCTGTTTCAGAGCGCTTTAATTCAGAGATCGAGGACGAGCGCTGTAATTAACACGACTGCGGCTTTACAAGGGGTCAGGGGTCGAGCACTTCAAAAGTGGCAGTTGGGCCAAGAGAAATGTTTTGGAATTACAACAGAAAACGATGGTCCAATCATGCCGCTGGAGAAAGATTTGAGCGTCAAACTGCTGCAAATCCAAGGAAAAGACGGAGAGCCAGGTCATCGTGAGGTCAACTCTATTTGCCTTGTTTGAGCGGCTTAGTCGATGTGGAAAAAGGCGGTGGACGTTAATAGCTTGGTTTTGTCCACCGTCATTGAGGCCTCTGACGAGAAACCAAGAGGATGGAGTCCAGGCCTTGTTTTCACTCGCCGAAGGTGATTAAAATACTTCTTATGATCACCACTTTCTCACCACTTTAGAAGCTAGTTTTCAAAAGTCCTCCGTATTTCATCTGAATTTTCCTTTTGTTTGGCTGCGCTTCCCTAAGTGAGTTCTGGTCTCATCATGCCTCCCAAAGACAAGCTCGTTATTTTGCTGGATGAGAATGAATAGCATCTCTTCGTTAAACGACTAGACAGCAAATCAATGTGTCTCAATTTCAGTGAGGGTTTCGCTCTGAGACAGGTTGGCTGGAAGAGCAGACCTGCTCATTTGACAAGCCAGACATTAACTAGCATTATACAAGACTAACATCTTTTTGGGAGCACCACTTGAGTCTCAGTGAGTGACTTTATCTGCTCAGTTAAAGTTTCCAAACTCATTCTGTTAGGCCATAAAAGAGTAACAGTGACCATTTAAAAATATACATATACACATCTGTGTTTGAAATTTGGTCACCACCAGTATATCATTCTGGACATGTATATTATATTTTAGAATGTAAGTATTCACAAGATACATTCATTCATTTTCTGTAACTGCTTAATCCTTACTAGGGCCGTGAGTATCTAGAGCCTATCCCTACGGGCATGAAGTAGGACTCAACAAGATTCATTATCATCTTTTTATTTATTGTTTACATTTACTGATATTTCTAAATTGTATATATTTTTACTCTATTTTGTAGGTTGTTGCACTCAGAAGTGATTCATTTTCCTACATGTGATACATGTATAACAATTTACATATATTATATATATAGATAAAAATATACATAGTATGTGTTATAGTGAGGGCCTTTGTGAATTTGCCTCTACATGTATTCCTGTAAAAGTCCTGTCTGTGACTCTTTTCTGCACAAGCCAGTGCTCCGTCAATGTTTTTCCTAAATTTTTGTTGCCCATTTTTCCGTTTCTTCATTAAATTCTTAAATACATGAGGGTCCTTGTTGCCACACACCAGAGATGGGGACTCGAGTCTGAGACTAGGACTCGAGTCGCACTTAACTCGAACAAACAAAGACTTGTGACTTGACTTTAGACTTGCCCTCAATGACTTGAGACTTGACTTGGACTCGGGTGCTGTGACTCGTGAGTCATAACTCATGGAATTATTTATTTATATCCCGCACTCTTTCCAACGACCCGAAAACCGCTCACCTTGCCTCGGTGTCCCATTACTTTTGTCCGAGGTGAGTTTTTAGCTAATTACTGTTTTTGAGCGTTAGTTGGAAAGGGTCCACCGAGCCCCATCTAACTGTGGATTTTCACGTTTAGAGTGAGAGATCTATTTTACATATTTAACATTTAGATTTAAGATCATTTAAGGCAAATCCTCCACGTTGGTGAGGGCAGATCACAGCATGCAGCCCCGCCCCCTGCTAAGCAACAGCCAGTTGTAATCATGGGGCGTGGCCAATTAGCATCTTCTAAACATTCACTCAAAGACTTGGGACCTGACTTAGACTCGAGCACAAAGACTTGAGACTTGACTTGGACTTGATAAAAATGACTTGTGACACACGCAACATTTCCAGCTGGGACAATAGACATAAATTAAAGAATTTTAGTTTTACCAAAGTTTTAAAATAAACTACTACAAACAAAAACAGCCTGTTTTGAATTTACTGTTTCTGTGTTGTGACCAAAAAACATCATATGCAGCTTACAGCAGTTTGGCCCCGCCCATTCATATTAAAGCTATAAGAAGTGTTTGACTCCGGACTGCTTTTCAAATAAGGCACCATGCGCAACAGCTAATCAGAACAAAGCTTGCATATTTATATACATGTGTCAGAGGATAGAGAGATCTAATAAAATGATCATGAAAAAATTTACTATAATTGTTTAAGGAGCATAAAATAAGAACAATATAAAGGTTTAGTGAGGCAAAAAAGAGCTTCAGTGCATCGTGTTCTTCCTGGCTGGAAGCTGAGGGACATTTGGGACCTGAAGATCATTTCATTTTGGGTTCATTTAGACTTTAAATCATTATTTCTTTCCAAACAGCCTACCAACTGGTGCCGTTGGGAGCAAAGCACATCCTTTACCTTTTTTGAACTTGCCATAAAAATTGTATCATGTCTGGAGTATTCGTAGTTCTGTCTACAGAATTTCATGCCTTTTTTGTAGTTTGTTTTACTCATTCTGTGTGTAATGGCCTTTGCACTGACCCCGGTGTGCAGCTGAAGACTGAGAGACTCTGTAGGCAAGTGGCATCACTGGACTTCATCCATTCCAGGGAAAGTAAACACAGGGATGATTGTGCATGCGGGGCTATTCCGACACTAAAAAAGAGCAACAGCCTATAGGGTCAAGACAAACAAGCGATGGAAGAAGGTCACAGCATGTGTGCGCCGGCCGCTGGGAGGCCCTTGCAAGCGCAAAAGATTTCATCTCTTCCTTGTGACAGCGGGGAAGGATCTGAAGAGTGACTAGCATTCAGTCGCGCCACACAGGAGCGCCATACAGTACCACACTGTCTGGCAATGATACTCTGTAGTCTTGTTATGATGTTATGATGTTGTTCTGAAAAGGCAGTTTAGGGTAAGCTTCTTTTCTCTTTTTTGCCGTTTTGAACATAATTCCTTGTTTGATTTAACTGTGTATTTATCCTATTTTGAGATGGTGAACAGAAGGGTTGTTAGCAGCTGCCTTGACCTCAAAAAAGCAAAAGGTACAAGCACCATTGGGTAATCATTCTAATAATGGCTATGTGTAACTATGCACAGGAGAGAGAAGTGTGTGTGTGTCGGGGGGGTGTCTTTCTTTGTCAGCTGACACTTCTGCCAGCATGGTAGATAACAGTACAAGTACTGGCAAACCTTGAGGGATCTTACTTAACATGAACAGCAGCTCCAGCATATTTAAGCTGAAATGACTGACCAATGCTACTTTTACCACCTCTCCAAAAACTGAAAGTGAAAGTGAGAATGCAAACCCGGAGAGGAGGTGGATAGAGCAGTGCCTGAGGAGGATGAGACAGTAAGTCGGTAAGTAGTAACCTTCCTTGTGTAAAAAACAAAGAAAAACCACATACTGGAAAGAGGTTTTCCAAAAGGTCAGTTGTCACCTCTGCACTTTGCACTAACTGTGGATATATTTTTAATATTTATGCCCTTTTGGATAAGAGCTGTAAATGTATATCTCCAAGCCGATTACACAGTGGACTGGAAGACAAAAGATAACTTTTTTGCATAATATTAACTGACTTTTTGGCAACAATTGCACTCATTCGCTAGCAATTGAAATGCTGCTGGACTGAAGGCCTACCACGCCGCTCGTTTAACAGCATCCTCAGTATGGAGGAACAGGGCAGGCATGGAAGGCCTTGCATTTGCTGCAGAAAAACACAAAGCATCTTGTCACCTGCCGGCAAAACGAGTTTCTCCAAGGAAATGTGGAGGGCAGTTATAGGGCAGAGCAGGGAGGCTTCCTCATGAGTGAATCCATCGCACTCACACTGCGAGGCACCATGGAGCAGTCAGCTTCAATTTCGCTCACGACGCCTCCCTACCGGCCGAGCCCTGCATACGCTATAGTGCTAATTGAAGAACGAGTGTAAATCGCAAGTGAAATAATGGGTGACCTTTTTTTGTCCTCTGAGAGTTGGCCCAGTGGCACTGGTCCTGACTTTCTATTTCTTTTTCTTACAAGGGAACTCTAAGCAACAAGAACATTCAGACCAGGTTTCATTCAGACTTAAGTTTTGAGTGTGAGAAACCACATAAGCTAATCTATTCAGCATTCCTTAACATGCCATCCATATACATTCAGTACAGAGTGAGACGAAATATCCTCCTCCTGGATAATAGGTGCAACATAGAGGGTAGAAAAGGCAGAGTGTATTGTGATTAGACCTACATAGATAAATATAACTCTGTATTTACTTCACCCAAAAATGTAAATACTGTGAGCAAGGAGGCAACAAGGAGACAAGGGAGGCAATAGGCTTGCATTTATTAGCTGCATTAGCTTTGTCCAAGAAGTCCAAGTCATTTTCAGACCTGACCCGACGGGTTTTTTCTTCTCAGACTGAAGAAGCTGACCTACATGTTGCATGAGGACATGTAGGTCTGAGACAGCGGTGCCATCCTGTGTCGGATCAAGGCCAAAGCTGAGGCCTAATCACACACACAGGGTCTACACGGGCAGCAGAGTAGTGAAAGAACTTCACAGCAGATCTGAAGCATGGACCTGTCGTTCAGAGTAAACTGAGGTTTCCTGTGATCTAGGCTTTACACAAACACACAACTTGTTCATACGCAATATCAATAAATGTGTCCCAGATATAGTTCATATATGTAGGCACTTACAGTGGTGTCCAATGGCCTGAGGAAAAACAGAAAGAGTTATGTAATGTATTTTATATAATGAGGTCCCATATGTATTATACACATGAGTGTCTACACTGATCAGCCATGACATGAAAACCACCTGCCTAATATTGGGTAGGTCTCCCTGTTAAAAGCAAACCAGCTCTGACCAATGCATGGATTCCACAAGACCTCTGAAGGTGTGCTGTGGTGGCTAGCAGCAGGACGTTAGCAGCAGATATTTCCAGGTAAGTTGTGAGGTGGGGCCTCCACTATTCAGACTGGTTTGCCATTACATCCCAAAAACTCGAAACTTGATCGGATTGAGATCTTGGGAATTTGAAGGCCAGGTCAGCACTTTGAATTCTTTGTTATGATCCTCAAAGTTCCTGAGTGTGTTCTTTAGTTTGGCACTTCTGATGCTCATGTTCCCACTATAGACACTTTCAGCAGCAGTCAAGGGTTAGCATGGACACTCTGTCCAATCCCAAACTGTGCTGTAGTAACTCTACTGTGGGACAGAGCCAGACAGGCTAACTAGTTTGACCCTGTTTGTGTCTAACAAGGTCAGAATATCCTGAAAATTCACAAACATTTGCACACACACACACACACACACACACACACACACACACACACACACACACAAGCACGTGCATACATTCTTTG
>JBBJLR010064036.1:0-10000 GCA_037577145.1 Brachypetersius gabonensis
AAGTCATCATAGCTTGCGTAGTATAGACCCAGCTCCCAACCCAACTTTGTGAATAGATTAACGGCGATATTGTTTTTATCGCCGATAACGGCCCACCACTAATATATATATATATATATATATAAATATATATATTACTTCACAACAAAAAAACACAAACTGGTGTTGACATCAAACACAAATTTCCATACTAGTTTATATTTGTTCTGTTTTAGATCACATCAACACAGGAAGCAATGGGCCAAATGCCAGTGAGAGAAATCCTCCCCTGTGTCATCTTGGACAGCCCACTCCAATCATCCATGCCGCCGATCAATACAGAAACAGATCCAAATCAATAAAGGAAAGTAGCCACAATCCTCCTGTAATACATCAAACACTTTAGTTTGAATTCAATCATGCGGGCTGTAAACCCACTGACCATGAATTGATCTTCTACGTCAACACAATTTCCCAGCAAATGAAAGCATGTGTCTAAATTTGCAGACTGCTAAACAGTTCCACAGGTCTTGTTTTTCAAGTGTCTGGTTAGGTTCTGTGTTAGTATGCCTCTTTCTTACATACAGTTGTGACAGACTTATCCAGCATCTAGTTGAGCAGCTAAAGCATGGTTTGGCACAAGCCAGGATTCCCTACTGCATACATAATTTACATTGTTAGATTTTATTGCACTAGTAACAGTAAACTTTGCTGGAGGAGCCATTATGGGCTGGGGCTGTTCCAAAATGATCTCCAACACAAAGCGAGATCTATAAATACACTTGTTTGACAAGTTTAGTGTGAAGAAGCTTCAGTGGTACCCACAGAGCCCAGACCAAAAGCCAGTTTCAGCCGATTCTGTTTAAATGCCCATGGTTTTGGAACGTGATATCTAGTTATCTCATATTAATAACAGGCTATATTTTTGTATGGTCTAGATGTAAAACTCAAATCCAAGTGTTAATTCTCAAGAGTTAAATTTGAGAAATTAAAAAAGATTGCTATAGTCTCCCACTGATTTTGAACAGAAATGAATTGTGTCTAGAAGACATAAGACATTAAGGGGAGACCTTAGGTAGAAAGGCTGCTTGTCTAGCCCCTGGGACATACGCTACTGTGAATCTAAGTGTATAAGTTGGTGAGGCGCGTAACAGCCAGGCTCCTGGGACGGAGAGCCAGGAGTGAATCTGACAGCATGATAAAGCTCGTTCAGACAGGAGGGCAGCAACAGGACAATTGTGCACCCGTGTACACAAACTGAGTTTTGCTGGGTCATTGTCCCACTTGTCGAACAGAGCAAGAGCAGGAGGGCAAAGAAAAGAGGAGGAAAATGCTGTGGGGGAAAAAAAAACTAATGAATAGCAACGAAGAGAGGAATTGAAGAGGAGGAGTGAAGAGTTGATTGTATGGTGACACATCAAGGCCCACAAAGAGGACACCTGCTGTTTCTACTTCCAGAATAGGCCAGTGGAATTGTTGGGGTTTGGTGTTTTTCTGTTCTCAAAATTTAACCCAGAAAAAAATATACTGTACCATTTGAAATTAAGGTGTGTGGAGAGGGGAGGGCACTCCAAAGCCTTCATGTAAACGCCAAGGAACTTGGTGCTCTGGGTGATCTCCACTGAGGAGCTGTTGGTGTTCAGCAGAGAGTAATTATGTCTTGCCCCCTTGAGGGCAACAACGTCTTGTTTTGCCCATATTTAGAGACAGGTTGTTGGTTCTGCACCAGCCTATAAGCCTTTGCACCTCCTGGGCTCACCATTTTGGGCTGGAGATGTTGCTCCCAATCCTGACTAACTGTCTTCTAGGTCTACTAGTCAGGAAGTCCAGGGTCTAGTCACTGAGGCAGGTATTCAGGCCCAGCAACCTCAGCAAGAAAGATGGAGCTAAAGTCTATTAACAGGATTCTCACATAAGTGTCCTTTTTGTCCAGGTGGGTGAAGTCTAGGTGAAGGATGGTGGGGATGGCATCATCTGTTGCACGATTGTGATGATATGCAAACTGCAGGGGGTCCAGTGAAGGGGCAGCTGTGATTAACTTTTGTCTGAAGCCTGTAAAATATGTTAACATGTACATTAACTTGTGTGTAGAAGTTTTATGCTGACTGTTTCAGTAATGGGTCCTGGCATAGAGGTACTAGAGGGTGACACAGGAGTGAATTTTCAAACCTCTCCCGTCCCCTCCCACAAAAAAAATCCCGTCCCATCCCAATCCCATAAAAAAACTGGGGGAAAATCCCGTCCGGTCCCAATCCCAGAAGAATGACTCCCATTCCCTCCCACTCCCGTGTTATTGTTTTTTTTTGGCTAAAATCTCTCGGTTACAGTAAAAAAAGGAGTACAGATCACAGCATGCCCAGCTTAGTTGAATAAAAATGCAAATTTTATGCAAATCATCTATCTATCCATCCATCCACACACACACACACACACACACACACACACACACACACACACACACACACAGCTGGCGTATTGCGTTTTCACGCCATAATTTTTTTTAGTTATTTGAGACCGCCCACAAATATTCGTGAGCACAACTGACGTATTATTTTCAGACAGTAGTTGCAGCGTAGCTTTCACGTCTGTCTCCGCTTAGGTTATGATTTTCGCGGCTAAAAATCGCTACTGATTTTTTTTCTATTACACTCTACTGATTCTTTCACCGTTAGACTCTACTAATTATTTTTCTATTAGATGCTTCTGATACTTTCAAAGTTAGATGCTACTGATTCTTTCACCGTTAGACTCTACTGATTCTTTTTCTATTAGACGCTTCTGATTCTTTCACCGTTAGATGCTACTGATTCTTTCACCGTTAGACTCTATTGATTCTTTCACTGTTAAACTCTACTGATTCATTCACCGTTAGACGCTACTAAGCACGCTATTCACTTAACCGGATACACCAAAGCAAACAGGAGGAGAGCATAAAGAGACAGGACAACTAGTATTGAGTTAAAAATTAGTTTATTAATTTAAAAGGTATATTTCTGTATAAAGTTATCATAGTGTTATTTCGATTCCCGGTCCTGTCCACTCCCGCATACATTTTTTCCAGTCCCGTCTCAATCACTTTATTAATAGTGATTTTGTTTCCCGTCCCGCTGGATTCCTGAAAAAATGTCAGCCTCCAACACTGAAGAAAGACAGTGTGCATCCCTGCAGGATGCCCTAGTTCATTCAACTTCAGCAAGTGAGGACCTTTTAGATGTCAAACCATGGGAAACCACAGGAAACGTCAGTACAGTCATGGCAGCTCATGGGAACAGTAAGAATTCTGAACAAATGCTTGTAACTTGAAGCTGTTCAACTCCACAGGGACTTTCCTCAAGACAGGACTTCCTGGACGATACACTAACACAGCAGAAATTCATTCCAGCCTAGTGTGACTTTAACAACTCATCGGTTTATCCCCTACTGTGCTGAAGTCTTTCTCTCTTGGCACCATCAGGGCATTAAAGAACCTGAACGACTCAGCTGGCTGCATGCTGTCCAGATCATTTTCTCAAACATGGTGCAAAATACCCAGTGGTAAATGGGTTCCCTCCCCATTTAAATATGCTTGCCTTCAGTGAAGTGCTATCAAAAAAAATGAGACTCATTTCAGAGGGCTAAGAATTGTAAAAATCAAATTATCAATCGTTATAATTCTATATTTGTATATCGATTTTTAAGTTTTAAATTTTAGAAATGAAAAATTGTATACCTTACATCATATTGGTAGACAATTTACCTTTACAATAAGGGGCTTCTTTAAAGGTTCTTGGGTAAATGCAATATTTGTATATAGTAACAATATACCATTAACATTTTAAATTATTTGAATATTTCAAAGGTCAATTCTCATTTTTTCTATAATATTCTATAACGGCTCTAGATATCTCTTTGAATAGTAAAAAAAAAATTCAGAATCAGTTTCCGTTTTACCAGTGGACTGGCTGCTACGAAGAACTGTTTGATGGTTTCAATGACTATATACCTTTTGTTCTAGTATATAGAGTGAATAACTGTGGTAAAGAAGGCAAAATTGTTGTATTGTTTGCAGACTGCAGTTTTTTGTAATTCCTCACATTTCTATCTGGGTCCTTTTTCTAGAATATCTCTGTATGGCATCATTGGAGCAACCAATGAATTCTCATACAAACCAATTAGAGGTTCCTCTAGCAGTCCACCCTGCCAGAACCCTCTCCCACAGGATACAGGAGAGAACCTCTGACCATGAATCTCTGTTCAGCTCACCAAGTAGAGCAAACATGCAGCATACAACTCCAAGGTTTTCTCAAACAACACACACTGGAACTGGCGTCAGCCCTGTGAGATATAACCTTCAGATGCAGTGGATGTCTCTGCTGGTATGTGGAGGAAATAATTAGTTGATCCCCTGCTGAATTAATAGTTTGCTGACTCACACAAAATGAACAGTCTCTAATTCAGGAGGTAGTTTCATTTTTATGGAAAGAGACAGAACCAAAAATTAAGAAAAATGTGTTGCATAAAAGTTAAAATTCTTATGTATGAAGTATTTGATCCCCTACAGCCCAGCCAGACTTTTGGCTCCCACAGACTGACTGTGTGCCCATGTTACACACAGATTACAATCAATCTAACAATTACAGATACTCCTGATCTTAACTCATTTTGTGTACAAAGTACATCAGTCCACACAATAGGTTCTTCCATTCCAACCTAGTCTCCACCACCATGGGCAAGACCAAAAAGCTGCACAAGGCTGGAATGGGTTACAAGATCACCAGCAAGAAGCTTGGTGAGAAGGTGACGACTGACAAGTGCGATTATTCGGAAATGGAAGAAACCAATTGCCCTCTGTCTGGAGCTCCATGCGGTATCTTGCCTCATGGGGTGAGGGGGATCATGAGAAAGGTGAGGGATCAGCCCAGAATTACATTGGAGAGGCTTGTTAATGATCTGAAGGCAGCTGGACCAAAGTCCCTAAGAACACTATTGGTAACACACTATATCATAATAGATAGAAATCTAGCAGTGCCCGCAAGGTCCCCCTGCTCAAGACACATGTACAGCCAATCTTAAGTTGGCCAGTGAACATCTAAATGATTCAGAGAACACTTGGGAGAAAGTGCTGTGGTCAGATGAGACCAAAATTGAGCTCTTTGGCATCAACTCGAACCGTTGTGTGAGGAGAAAGAGAAATGTTGCGTATGACCCAAAAACACCATCCCCACAGTCAGGCATGGAGGTGGAAACATTATGCTTGGGGATGTTTTTCTTCTAAGGGTACAGGATGACTTCACCGCATTGAGGGGCCAATTGACGAGGCCATGTACCATATGTACCGTTATGGATGGTCTTCCAGCATGACAATGACCCAAAACATACTGCCCAGGTAGCAAAGGTGTGGCCTGGCCAGTCTCCAGACCTCAATCCTATAGAAAATCTGTGGAGGAGCTGAAAAGCTTTGAGTTGCCAAGCAGCTGACAAGAAACCTAAAGGATTTAGAGACTTTCTGAAAAGAGGAGTGGGCCAAAATCCCTCCTGAGATGTGTTCAGACCTGGTGACCGACTACAACAAACGTCACTGCTGTGCTTGCCAACAAGGATTTCTCCACCCAGTACTAATTCATGATTGCATGGGTATGAAATACTTATTTCACTCAGTGAAATGCAAATCAATTCATAACTTTTATGTAACATGTTTTTTTCATGATTTTTACTTGATATTCTGTATCTCTCCATAAAAATGAAACTACTTGATAATTTTGTAAGTTTGCAGATTGTTAAAAAAAGTTTTCAGTTTTTCTGAAACAAAAAAGATTTTTTGCGCAATTTCTATTACATTATTTTTTAACATATTGGGAAAAAATATCAATTTAACTGCAATGATAAGTCTATCCTCTGTAAAGAATAACAACAAATCATAATATGAATTGAGGCAAATTGTAATCTGGCCTGAGGGTTTTAGTTTTTTCTTCCTCTGTAATAAAGTGATTTTGCAATGATTTTGCAATCAAGGCAATAAACAATAACGGCAGCATACTCCAACTCCACTTACCATTTTTCTATGGCCAACTCTTATAATTCCATACATGGAATTAGCTGAATAACAACAGGGACTGTAGCGTGATTAGCCCTGAAATGATAACACCTGAAATTTAACACAATGTTTCAAAACAACAATGAGGCTGATTCACATTACAAAGGCTCATTTCCATTCGCAATAGGTGTCACAGAACAACTTTATAGACTGAAAGGATCCACAAATCAAAAGGAGAACCTCCCTAAGAGCATGAGGAAGAACCACTAAGAGGACCCAAGACTCATAAGGAGAAACTTCCTGTGATTAAAGGAAGAACCAAAACAACATGACAGAGCATGAGCCCTGGGCAAGTGACAATCAGATACTTTCATGTTCAGCACACTTGACTAAAAATTAGATAAATAAATACATTAATAAATCAGGAAAGTCAGGGCTGCAAAGAGAAGAGCTTGGTGTGTGCTCTGCCACTGGCTCATTCTGAACCTCTTTTTTTCAGTTTAAAGTCAGATATGCATATGTTTTGCAATGGCAAAGAGTGAAACATTTGGGAAGTAAAAATGATTAGAGTAATACATTTTCCATTCTAACATAATAACTAAAAGAGTGTACAGCTCTCTGAGCTGCAGCGCTGAGTATTGCTTTTCAGGACAGTTGAAGTTTCAGGACAGCGCCTCATCTTTCTTAGTCTGATGAAAATGGGGACAGATCTAAGGTCTAGCGTGAGCTTTCAGAGTTGCATTATAAACACAGAAAGCGGTAAATGAGATGCAAATAACACACCTTATTGACATCAAAGTAAACTCCACAAACGCATTGCCCATTTACATCAGTCACAGGACATCAAACCAGCCCCGACACAGAATCATAGAGAATCCACAAAGGGCTTCTGAAATGGAAAGCCTTTAGGGTCCACAGTAAAATCATATAAAGATGGTTGTCATCTCTTTACTGCTTGCTTTCTTTAACTAGAAGATCTTCTGAACACTGCTTTACAATCTAACCTTACTATATCAAGGCTGCACTTTAGCCTAGTCACCTTTAAGAGCTATTCTTTTGAAATGGAACAGTCTAGGAGTAACATTGCTCGTAAAAATCATTAAAGCTTTCTAAGTGCAATGCCAAGCAGTAGTCCAGCCGTTGGACTCTGGAGGAGTGGAAACTGTTCTGTAGACAGATTAATCATGCTTCACTCTCTGGCAGTCTGATAAACCAATCTGGGTTTGGTAGATCGAAATGCATAGTGGCAACAGTAAAGTTTGGTGGAGGAAAAATGAGCTGAGGATGTTTTTCCAGGGTTTGGACGAGGGCTCTTAGTTCCACAGTAATATTTTTCAGAATACAAAGATATTTTAGACATACAAAGGCATACATTACATTACTATGCCACTAATGTTTCGGCAACTCTTCATGTTCCAGCATGATTGTGGCCGTGTGCAAAAAGCAGAGACACACTCCACTAATGTGAACACTAACACAGAGTTGATCTTCCCAATTGGGACTCCAACAACCTCGGCTCTTGCTCATTAATACCCACACTTTTAGAATAAATGTTCAAAAAATATAGGTGATCAGCTGCCCATTTATTTTTGGCAGTATAGTTCATGGATGAATTCTGTGACTTATATACAAAACAGGTTAGGAAAAAGATTCTTTTTATGTCAGTGACAATCAATTGTCACACGGCAGCATCATGAATAAGCTGTGGAACGTTTCATATATCATTCCCATTACCTGTTTCTCTGCAGTTTTAAAAACCTAACGATATCATTGTGTTTACTTTGAAAGGTAATCAGATGGTGTTGATGATTTTTATTAGGAAAGTCAGTTATATAATGCAAATGAATCAAAAAGATAGATTTATTTTGACAGAAATGGTTTATTAAAACGAGATGATGCAAGAAGAAATGCGCAGACTATCAAATTAATAATCACTTAAAACGAAATGCAATAAAACCAGAAGCTTTAATTTATCCGAATGCAAGCATTTTATTGAAGGTTATTATTCGAGGCAGATGATGAAATGTGAAATAAGGAATAATAAGCTGCTGTTATCAAGTCAAGTAGGTTTTATTGTCATTTCTACCATATTCACACAGTACACAGTGAAACGAAACACTGTTCCTCCAGAAGCATGGTGCAATACAAGAGCAGAACAGAACAGAACAGCACAGAACAGAACACAAGTCCAAACAGGACAGAAGAGTTCTAAACAACTAAACGAGACAAGACAACGTTCAGTGCACCTAAAAGAAATTAGCTAAATTAAAAGAAAATGGAGGGTAGGGATATTGAAGAATCCGTTCTCAATCCCCTGAGTATTAGTTTTCCGTGTTTCCCTGTGTTTACTTCTGTGTTTTTCCGTGTTCCGTTTCACTTCCGTTTCACCTCCTGTACTCCCTTCCTCCCTTTCCCTTTGTTTACTTCCGCGCTTTCCCATGTCTCGTTCCACTTCCTCTCCTTCCTTACTCCCTTTCCCCCTAGCTCCCTATCTAGTCTCCGTGTTTCGTTTGTATCGCGTCCCGTTGGTATTAGTTTCACCTGTGTCTCATTTATGTTCCCTTATTTAAGCCCCAGCCGATCCCTTGTTCGTTGAGTCTGTATTTGTCTCCCCCCATGGTGTTGGTTGTTGTTCTGATTCTTGTTGCTAGTTCTAGTTCCGATTACCTGTATGTTTAATCTTTGTTTGTGTTCTCTGTTTGCAGGCCCGTGTTTCTCCCCCTTAGGTTTTATGTTCTGTGCTGCACGCGCCTGCATAACGTCCACGTGTTCTGCTCGCTTACGTTTGAGGGAGGGTCAAGCCCTCAGGTCTTGGTTTTTGGTTTTCTTTGTTAGTTTGAGGAGCACGGGCCTAGTCTTTGTTTACATCCTGTTGTGTTTGCTGTGTTGTGTATATCCCAGTTGTGTTTCATTGTATTCTGTATTTTCTGGTTCAGTTATTGTTTATCTTTTGTTAGTGTACCCTGAGTCGGGGATTGTTTTGTGTTTTGTGTTTTCTTTATTAAAACCATATTTAACCATATTGTTGCGTCCGCCCCATTCCCTCCCAGAACCACACTGTGACAATTAATATCATAGTAAATGTGGACTTTTTCAGATTTTCCCCAAACTCTCACTTCGAAATGAAGGGAACTCTCTTGCTATACCAGCCAGTAAATCTCTGGCTATGAATATTGTATTATGTAGTGGATTTGTTTGAAATTTCTTTAGGCTTTCTTATTACATCTTATTCCATCCAACCATCCATTATCTACCCCTTAGTCCTGCATTCAGGGTCGGGGACATCTTATTCCATAAAAAAGGTAAATCGTAATGGCCTCCCTGAAATATTTATGCTTGCTGGTAGACTACTGGCTTATCCAGATTACACCAGTTTGTGGAGTATCTGGAGTATCTAATATCTGTTTTGGTTTCATTCAGTGTGATGAAGTGTTCAGTGTGCACACATGCACATATAAGGTAAGGATTAGTAAGGAGCTCTGTGAAACGTCATATAAATGCAATAACAGGTCATAGAAAGGTAACAAATGCTTGTTTAATTACTATGATAGTGCCTGTTCTGCTCTGCCATCATTAGGGTGTGTGTGAGAATATGAAGTATGAGGATAATCTCTCCACACTCTTCAAAATTCTTTCTTAGAGTTTGTTGTGAAAGAGGTCATAAGTTCAGTGTATGACTACAGGCTTCACCCAAGGCACCCCACAGACACACACACATGCACGCACATGCACACACGCACACACACATAAGCTAAAAATACTCCTCTTTCAGTAATTTCAAACATTTAAGCATTAACTGAATAAAACATACACTGATCAGCTGCAATATTAAAATCAGTGACAGGTAAAGTGAATAAAAAATGTATTTTGTTACAGTGGCACCTGTCAAGAGTTGGGATATATTAGGCAGCAAGAGAACAGTCAGTTCTTGAAGTTGATGTGTCGGGAGCAGGAATAATGCTGAGAGGATGTGACTGATTTCAGCAGGGGCTAAATTGTGATGGCAGA
>JBBJLR010064104.1:0-11240 GCA_037577145.1 Brachypetersius gabonensis
CACACACACACACACACACACACACACACACACACACACACACACACACACACACACACACACACACACAAACGTTCTAAACAGGCATCACATGTCCTAGCAGTCTTCTATACCGGTTTGTGTGTTTTGAGTTATGGAAGCTGTGCTTCTTTTTGGTCTAGAGGAGAGTGCGCGTATAAGTGTGTGCATGAGACAGTGTGTGTGTGTGTGCGCGTGACAGTGTGCATGAGAACATGCGTGAGAGAGTGTACGTGAGAGTGTGCGCGCTTGAGAGAGTATAGCGCCATCTACCAGGTATTGCCTGTGCGTTTGTATGTGTTGGCTTGGAAAAAAGAAAAAACAAAAACAAAACATTTCAGAAAAGGGGGAAAAAAGCCACTTTTAGAATTAAAAGTAACGAGTAACAAGACCCTTGATAGAAATGCAGTGAGGTAAAATTACGACATTTGTCTTGGAAATGTAGTGAAGTGAAAGTCATAGGTTTTGAAGGATATTCAAAAACTCTGCTTTAGTACAGTACTAAAGTAAATCTACTTTGATAGAAAGCTACTCTTCCCCTAAAGGCCTCGCGTGTCCAGATTGCTGTTCTTTCCCCTCCATTCTGTCTTCTTGCTTGGACAGTCTCTTGGCATGTGCAATCTTATGGGAAAGACTCACCTTGGCATGAGATGAGAATGCCTGAGCAGCTTGTGTTTGGGTAGTGGAAGATTTTGGATCAGCTAGAGACTTGGTAGAAGCCGTGTCATTGAAGATGCTTTCTTGATTTTATATTTATGCTGCTGCTTGAGAATCTTTGATGTAGATGTTCAAACATTTCTCTTGCTGCTGTCAGTTCACTGGAGATGAGTTTTTCAGTTGCAGCTTAATAATAAACCATGCGCCAAGCAACACCAGTTTTCTTTCTTTTCTTTTTTTTTCTATTTCCAGCCCCACACACGAATCCACTTGACAGACAGACATGCTGTACATGTCCTTTGCTTGCGATGTCTGTCTGTGGCCTTTCAGTAAATTCAGCCGTTGGTGTAAATAACAGCTTTGCTAAATGTCAGTGTAATTCACTACCATTAGAACCGCTGCAAAATATGAGAGCAGTACAAAAGACTATTGGGGAAAGTTCACATGGCAGGTATTTCTATAAATGTTGCACTTTTTGAACTACTTCTGGAGCTAATTAAGTGTTCTAAGACGGACAATTAAAGACGTGTGTGTGTGGAATTGGACCCTTGTTTTCAGATAACATTACAATTCTGCAGTATCAGATTTTAAAGGCAAAGTCACAATAACAGTTAAAGCACCAGTCCTCTAATCTTACCATTTTCGCTCATATATATATAGATATATACTCTCTTGAATATCAGAGGTCTTTGTGTTGGGTTTTCTGTTCTGGAGAAGGACAGAATATACCGGAGGGGCTTCTGTTTGTAACTGGAAAGCAGTTAATAAAGCACCTGTGTGTGGAACACACTTAGACAAGGTTAGTTTCTACACATTTTAAAGCATGATTACCGTTATTCAACCTATCGAGTCGTATTTTTATGTAGGTTCTGACTTATTAGGAAGTTAAGGATGACTGCTGAAGTAAAGAAAAAGGAAAAATCTGCAAAGAAAGCTCATGTAAAGCATCAATGCTGCCAGAGACCTACTGGAAGATTGGTACACAACATTAGTTTGGGCCTGTATAGACTGTGAGGGCCTGGAAAAAAATGGTTGAATTATAAATAGCATCATCAACCATTAAACAAGCCTTTAACTGTCTGCTCTTTGGCTGCAGTATTTTTCTTATTATTCTGTTTATAAACTGATTCTCCCACCTATGACTGAAACATATATTCTAGGAGATCTATGCTGTGGGTGTGTTTGCATTGTTTTTGTTCATGCCATGTGACTCAAGGCAGCTGTCAATATAATTTGTTCTGTTGTAACAAAGATACCCTTGTCTTCACTTCTTCTTTTGTTCTACACTTTTCCTTCTCATTTTGCTGCTGCCTTTGTGTGCACCGTTGCTCACACACACACACACACACACACACACACACACACACACACACACACACACAAACATTCCACTCGTATCTACTATACAAGGAGAGGTTTTTGCACTACATCTGGACATCATAGGAAAAAGGTCCCCACAATTAAAAGAGGTCTTCCAGGCATGTGACCAATGAGCCTCATCACAGAGCTGCTCTTTTGGCTGGAGTATAAAAGCAGTGACCCTTGTCAAACTGTTGGCTTGTTCTCAGCATGTTTATGACCTTGGGCATGACTGTGCATCCCTGTATTAGTCACCTATAAGCATTATGACTTCCTTTACAATCCAGAGGTTTGGGCTCACCCTCTGATTAAAAAAAGGGAAGAAACACATGCTACTGTTTCAAAATTGCATTACAGGGAAACATTACAAATACCTAAAACAAAACTGACAGGGTTTCGAATTGTAACACTATGGTTACAAGAACTTGTTTGTTTATTTCATAAAAGTTAGCCCCACTTAGCTTTATCACAGCAGCACAGATTCACCACAGCAAAAAGAACTTGCCTCCAAACCCTCTCGGCACCTTTTCTAGACGTCATTGTCTAAAGACCGGATATAATTTTGGCATCATATTGAAGGATGTTTGGGTCCTTATCCTGTTGAATAATGACATTTTGTCAAATGTCGCGCAAGAATTTTTTTTTTCTTCATGATTCGACAGAAAGTGGTCTGTCAGAACCAAAAATAGTGTGTTATTACAGTCTATACAATCAACATTTGTTTGAGGTATTTCTAATACAATACAGTTTTGAAAAGCAGTCTGGTAGCAGCTGGAATGAAAGACCTGCAGAATCTCTCCCTCCCACACTGTGGGTGCAGCAGCCTGTCACTGAAGGAGCTGCTCAGGGCTGCCACAGTGTCCTGCATGGGGTGGGAGATTATCCAGCAGGAATGACATCTTAGCCACTACTCCCATTTCACTCACTACCTCCACTGGGCCCAAGGGACATCCTAGAACAAAGCTGGCTCACCGGTTCAGTTTCTTTATGTCCCCAGCGGAGTGGCTGCTACCCTGGCAGACCACACCATAAAAGATGCCTCTTCCTAAGGATTGGGAAACACTTGAATGAAGTTATTTCACCAAGGCTGTTCTCGGAGTGTGAGAGGCCAGCTCTTTTTTTTTCCAGTTAGGGTAATGAAGCCCTTGTGACAGCGGTTGATCTATAAATTAAATTTATTAGATGGAACATATACTTTTTTTTTCTTATTGCTTCCTTAATTACATTGCACTCCAGATACATGACGAGTGGCTTATTTTTTGTCACTTACTTGGAGAAGCACTGTATGACCTCCAATGGTGAAAATACCACTTCAACCGCTTCAATTCAATGAATGAATATATAACAGCTGAAACATTGAAACAAACACTTCAATTCAATTAATGAATATATAACAGTTCAAACATTGAAACAAACAGAATGAGAACAAGTCATTATTCATCTAAGATGCTTGTTTTAGATTAAATATATAGCTGCGGAACAGTGACTTTGTGCTGAGAAATGTTGTACTGACATGAATATCTTCTTGAAGTCTAACTGAAGTCATGTTTACACCATCTTGGGTTTGTTGAATGTGGGTGGCTGTTCAGAATAGTAGCTGTGAACTTCACTCTGTGAAAATGTGGCAGTTGGCAGAGACTTGGTGTGTGGGAGGATGTATTTGATCATTATTAAATTGCTTGCTTTATTAGTCTCTCCATTAGTCACAGATGGCACTAATGGGTTTTTGCCTTGATGTGAATTACTCAGGTTGCTCTACAAGTCGAAAAAAGTCACTCTGAATAATCCTAATGTATTCTTCCTGTGGCCAACATAGCAGGCATTAGTAATTTGCCGTGTTTTGTACTGATGTAGTTGATCCTGGTCATCTTAATGGTGTATACTGTATCTTCTGAACATGATTTTTAACATGTTTTTAATTTTTTTTGTATGTTCTAATGCCCGTCTCACTGCTGTCTGTCTATCAGATCAGTCAAATGCTGGGGAATGAGATTAAGTTTGCTGTGCGTGAGCCTGTGGGTTTGAGGTAAGAGAAAGATGAATGACTTCTGCGACAAAGTCCTCTCTCTGTTTATTTTAGCATCTATACATGTTTTACGGTAAATTCAAGTAGATTAAGTCATGTATTGCCATTTCAGCCATACACACAGTACAAAGTGAGCCAAAACAGCGTTCCTCCAGGACTACGGTGCAACATAGAGAACAAAAATAGGAACACAACAAGACCACATACGTGCAGGCAGGACAGGACTGTGCTGTGGGTGCAGGAAAAAAAAATATATATACAGTAATATGGGACAAGACAACAAATAGTGCTGCCGAAAAAGTTACAGTACCACTTAATTTGATTGAATTATAAACACTTAAATACCTATTAACTACAAATAATCATATTAGTACTACAGTACAAATATGATTAGATGCTGTTCACTAGTGGTAGAATAAGTGCAAATTTTGAAGTAGATACAATAATGGTAGCAGCAGCAAGATAGAGAATAATGGATATTTACAGGGGTGCAGGTTTTTTGTTTATGGTGTAACAGCATAGTGTTAGGAGAAGAAAGAAGTTCAGTTAAATGGTGTGTTTGAGTGTGAAGCACATATTACAAACACTGGAACTTTCTAATAGACTATAGGATATTGTTCTTGGAACACAATGTGCAAAATTTACACACAGTTTGAGTTTTAAAATGGAAGTGTTCTGATATGTCTATCATATCTGAGATCGTTTGTTGTTTTTTCCTCCTCATCATAGATGATCTTTTTCCAGTCACTTTTTTTTTTCTTGCTAGAATATGGATCCTGTTCTCAGCAGTGGCCTTCACAGTGATGGCCTTAATGGTGAGTACCATTCTGACCATCATTCTAACAGCATTGAAGAAGTTAACAGTAACTCATTTGTAGTTTATGGGTATTTAAGTGTTTATAATTCAATCAAATTAAGTCATTTAAAAAAATTAAAGGCAAATCTCCTTTTATTTAGGATACCATTGAGTGTGTTGTGTTTCTATGGTGAAATAGTGGGAAATCTTTTTCTTTGGGTATGGTTTTATTAAAACATCCCATATGCGCCTCTCCATTATGTTTAAGAAATACTTTTTAGCCCAAAACCTTAGCACAAATCTCATCTATGTCAGTGTCTCCAGCATGAGGCAACTTATTTGTAACCATATAATGTAATAACTGTGGTTGCTGATGAAAACTTCCAATCTATCTTCTCTATGTAGAATTCGGACTCATGATGTTCTTCTAGATCAGCCCATTTTACATTTAACCGCTCTGAATGACTTGGTTTACTTGGTTGATTTAATTAAGCAGGACGTATGAAGAATCTGCAGAATTCCTCTTTATTATAGCAAATATATATAATTGTTGTAGAAGTGCATTTTACAGGATTACTATTCATAAATTATTTTTTAATGTCTTTTTTTTTTTTCATTTCGGCAATATTGATTTGTTTCTGCATCCTTTGTTTTGTGTTGTGATGAAATTTTAAATCTATTACATGTTAATGCTAGGTCTGTGTTTAATGTTACCAGGTGTGAAGTATAGAGTGTCTGAAATAATAAATGAAGTATACCCTGTTTTTTTTTTTTTTGTTAATCTCAGAGGCGTACATAGGTCTTAGAGCGCTTGTTCTAGGTCTTGGTAATTGTCTTGGAAACGTTGAACAGTACTAATGTATTTCTGTATGGGCCAGAATGGGCAAGACTTGCAGAACCAGTTTCCTTAAGCTTACCCGATCTTTTCTGCAGTGTCTGTCTGTTCATTTCAAAATACAGTGCAGTTAGTTTCTTTACAGGCCTGCTGCTGTCTCTTTCATATCTGTTTTTTAGGCCTTGGCGTTTCCTAATCGTCTCTATGAAGTTGTGTTCGACCAAGAACAAACAGCCACCAGTGTCTCTATACGTCTGTATGGAGGAGCATTGCTTAGTAGGTCTTGTTTTAATGTCAATTTTTAACTTTTCAATTCTATGTGAAGCGTCTTTGAGTATCTTTTAAAAGCGCTCTATAAATAAAATGTATTATTATTATTATTATTATTATTATTATTATTATTGCTGTATTCCGGTCTTTGGTTCTCTGTATTTTGCTATTGATTCAGACATTGCTGTGTAAAAATTAGTGGTGGGCCGTTATCGGCGTTAACGTGCTGCGTTAACGCGAGACTCTTATCGGGCGATTTTTTAAAAAAAATATCGCGTAAATCTATTCACAAAGTTGGGTTGGGAGCTGAGTCTATACTACACAAGCTATGATGACTTTCACCTTGATGTTTTAGCGCGGATGTATACCTGCTGTGAAACAGGGACATCACTAGGACAGAAACACAAAGGGGTCTTAGCCTTAGCCTTAGCCCCCAGGGCTGTAGGAAGGAATTAGCGTGTATAGAGGGCTGAAAACTTTTCACCAAACCTTTCCTTTCACTTTAGGAAACAAGTAAAGTTAAGCAGTGAACAGTTATGGACACTCAGTATTGTTCTGTTGAACTGAGTACAAATGGCGCTAACAGATAAATATTACTGAACGGGCTCCGGTTGCTACTCGCTAAGAAGCACCGCCGTGTAGCTTCGTCTGGGTCCTAATGCCCGCCTTCTACCTACAGCAGCGTCAACAGCCAGTACAGCATTTTAATTCAATAATGATAGCTAGACTTATTTTTTATTTCAATTCAAAGTCTTGTTTCTATTTGAAAGTGCGTATCTGCGCTCGGTGATATCTTGTATGAAATGTTTGGATATATAATTTAAAAATAGTAGAATAATGACTATAAATTTAGGCTTGGGATCATTTGGGATCAAATTTTAATCTAGATTAATCTAGATTAATTCCAAAACTACAGTGAGATTAATTAAAAAAATTAATCTATGCCCACCCCTAGTAAAAATACGTATGTGCATTGATTAAAGTAATGGACCACCTCAGCAGTTTGTAGTACGCTTTATAATACTCAGTCAGATCGTAACAGAACCGTCTGCTGTTTTGCTCACTTTCTTTCTCTTAAAGTTTTGCACTTGCACTATAAAGGAGTTAGTGGGTGGACACTGGAATGTGAAAGGAACAGGAATATTCCCTTAAGAATGAGATGTTCTACGTCACTCAAGTCATTAAATTACACACTAAGCCTGTTTTGTTTTCAATTCACAGTCAGTATATCAGCTTCATATTATCCTCATTGTTCTTGGCAAATAGAGGGAAAGTGAGAATAAGAGAATGCCTTCGTGTCCCGTCTCTCTGCTTCTCTTCAGGTCTGTCTCTGATCATGTGGAACGGTTTGTACACTGCCGAGAAAGTTATCATCCAGTGGACTCTGCTCAGTGAAGCGTGCTACTTTGCCATTCAGTTCTTAGGTTTGTTTACCTTCTGGCTTGTTGTGTTTAGAGGTTTTCTGATCTCTGTTGCTGCACTATTGTCTCTGTCTGGTGCAACAGTTCCCTCTTCTGGTTCCTAGCCCACAGAGCACTGTTACAAAACAGTGTCTGAGAAAAAGTACAGGAGAGCTATATCACTTTTTCATTTGATTTTATTTGTATTAGTATTTAATTTTATTCTAGGAGTTTTCTAGAAGCCAATGCACCAGTAATGACTAAGTTTATTCAGTCTCTTTTTTGGTCACATTAAAATATGATTTTACAATAATGTGTGATACAGTTAGTCAACTGTTCTTATGTTTTTTCCCATTGTTTTAAAACTCTGTTTCAGTAACCTCTGTTACTCTGTTGGAGCTGGGCCTGCTGACAAACCATGCCATCCTTCTCCTCCTCAGCCGCATACTCTTCCTCACCATCACCCTCTTTTACTACTACCACCTGGGACGTCGGGCAAAAAAGATCTAAAGGCCCTGTATCTGCTGTTTAAATGCACAGTGTGGTGGATATGTCAAGGTTTTATAAGCAGTGACATTATCTACCAATGTGCTGATTTGGCATGTAGCCTGACGGTTGGCTACTGATCAGATACAGCCCTTTTTTTGGTCATTTTTTTTATTTAATTTTGTCTCGTTTTGGTTGTAATCAAATCCTGGTGCACATCTTTCTCCGTTTACACACCACTGTAAAAGGTGAAGGCTGTTTTTAAACCCTTCTTTGGGCAGTTATGTACACATGTACATGGCTGGTACATCACTTAGCAACAAGAAAGACAGTGATCCTGCCATGCTTAAGTCGTGGTAAGGATGATGCCATCTCACAAACCTGCGGGTTTCACCTCTGAGCCATTAAATCTCCTCATTCTTCCAGTGTCCTCTTCCAATGAAATGCAACATGACTAACACTCCTAGCTCCTTTGATGAAGCTCTTGTGACCTTAATCCTGTTGTTTTTTTGTTTGTTTTTTTTTAGTCTGTGCAGTTACTATGTAGCTTTCCCTAAAGCCGAGTTTGTCATGTTTGCACACCGTAGCTGGGCTCGGGTTACTGGGGCTAATTGTATGTAGGAATGGCCTAATAAAACCTAAATCTCTTATTATAATGCCGTTGATCTCTTATGTGACTCATGTGGTGGTGTAAGAGTGGGTAGTTAATACTAGAATGTGTCTTTTCATGTACAGTCGAAGTTTTTTGTTTGTTCCTGCTGCTCATGTTTGAAGCCCAAGCCTTCCAGTGTGTCGTATTGGCTGTAAAAAGGAAAGAGGCTGAGCCAAAAACCTTCGCTCCTGACATTTCTTTCTTACTTGGTTTATATGAGTAGCAGAGACGAGACTTGGGGCCTGGATTGTCATGAAATGTTTTGCACAGCGATATTCATTCACCTTCTCAAAAAACATTTTTCATTCACAGACTGAAGGCACCTAGCATTAACCAGAAATTTTCGATTTTTTAAGACATTAAAAAGGAAATTAAAAAAAAAAAACCTTGACTGATGGGTATTTAGCTCAGCTGGTCTTCTGCTTTGTAACTATACAGTTGCTAAAGCAGCTTTTCTCGAAGGTTGCTATAAAAAAAAAACTTTCTTGATCATAGGAGGAATTATTTCATCTGGACACTTATTATACTGTCCACAAGGTGGCATCCTCATATTGTCAACACAGTAAAATGTACAGTTGCGCAGGGGAAAAACTAACAGGATCCTTTTGTATACGGCTTATATGACTAAATAGTCATCTAGAATTGTAATTAATAAAAGATCCATTCAATAATTATAAATAATGGCTTCACAGCTTTGCACAGATAGCAGAAGAACACAAAAAGCAGAGAAAGCACGGTGTGATGTATCTAATTAGTTCAGGACTGCATGAAACAAAGACATGTGGTTCATATTAAATATCAGTGTAGCAGTAGTTTCCCCTTGTGTCTAAAATTGCCTTAAAGTAGGTAGCAGCAATATGTCCCATGGTGATCCACTGTCAGTATTATGCATGGTCTCTGGACAAAGTGCAGAATAAATGTTTTTGACGTTCAGATGATTTTTTTGGACAAGTTTTCAGGCAGTAATCTTCGTAAAATGTCATTGAGAAATATACGCATCTTGAAGGGGGAAAAAAAAGCATGTCTTTTCCCACCAAGCATGTTTTTTTTTTATTGAGAACAAAAAATAAAAGTACAACATTCCTAAATGTTTTCCATGAGACTTTCCTATTCTTCTTGGTCCCATATTGGTAGGATGATTTGTTTTTCAGGGTGGTTGCCATATATTCATAATATAATCACATGCTATGCTGCTCATTCCCTAGTGGAACTTAAGCATTCCGCACAACCAGATTAGACTATGTGGGTTTACAGCTTTTCTATATGGTGGATTTTTTATTTATTTTTTTTTTTTGAATATGTGAGTGTTTTACACACAGCGTGGTTGTTATAGAACTACATTGTTGTTTTTTTATAATAAAGAAATGTTTAAATGACGTCTGATATGTAGTCTGGTATACTTTCTAGTGTCTTTTCTAATGTATCTTTACAGATTTAGCCTGAAATCATGATGTCATTCCTGGGTTTCCGAACATCTTAAAGTGGGCAGCATTATTCACACTCACCAAATTTTCCAAGTAGGGCTGTTTAGTGTTTTGTTAGTTGGACAGCGGTGAGCTAATACAGATCCACAGTGTGTGTGGGATGAACCTCTAAAATAGCCAAGGCAACTAAAAATACTTGGTTGCCTCTCGACTCTAAACTCTAACAAAGCTTTAATGCTACTTCCCTAACTAAATACAAATGACCCACGACTGAGGTTTATTGATTTTGAGGGTGAGCCAATCTTTTCCTGTCTTAGTACTTGGTGAAGGACCAGAAAACAGAAAGTGGTGTCTGGGGAAATATCCCATGAACGTTTAAATAACTTTGCATTTTCAGCTTCAATTTTGGAACGTTTTACAATAGAGGCCATCGCTGAATGTTATTGCGTTTGCCTCCAACTTCGTGAATAATATTATTTTTTAACTCGTGCTCTTAATGAAAATACCTATTAGCAGTAAATGTTGGCGATAAAACATGACATGGCTAATAGCCCACGGGCTTATCAGATTCCTTCAAAAACATTCAGTAATATACGGAGTGAAGGTCAGAATGTTGTTCTTAATTGACTGTATTTTAGTGTCAAGATGGCAGTAAATTTGTTGCTAGCTAAAATTAGTGTTACGCTACCGGAAGAAAGGTTGCATTTATTAAACATTGCCTTGGGACTTCCTGAGAAGTCTAGTTTCAGCCACAATCTGCAACACCTGCCCTGGCTAATCAACTTCTTCAGAGGTCCCTTGTGCTCAGCATGGTGGATTTAGGTTGGAGCTGAACACAGTACAGCAGTAGACCTTTAAATTTGTGACCACTCGTGTAAATAAACCACCCATGAAATGACTGGGATGCTGGTACTGGAATGTCCAGAGACCCTGGCTTAGGAGAAGAAGCCGCATAGACCTTAGATTCAGCTGACTGAAATATCGAAGTGCTCTGAATAAGTGGCTGCTTTCTTCTCTTTGATTTTATGAAAGTAATCAGAATGTCCTGTGGTTTCTCCTCTTTGTTGTAATTAATTACAGTGAGTCTAATGTAAATATATGATAGGCAATAGGAGATAGGGGGTGCTGCAACAGTGTCAAGATAACTTGTTTCCTTCAATCCCTTACTGGAGACAGTTTCAACAACAAAACCAGTGAAAAAAATACACTATACAGTGGGATGCAAAAGTTTGGGCAACCGTGTTAATAGTCATTATTTTCCTGTATAAATTGTTGGTTGTTACGATAAAAAATGTCAGTTAAATATATCATATAGGA
>JBBJLR010064115.1:0-11240 GCA_037577145.1 Brachypetersius gabonensis
ACACACACACACACACACACACACACACACACACACACACACACACACACACACACACACAGACAAACACACACACATACAGCGGCTGTTGAAAACCTTATAGCTCTAGTTTTATAGTTTTTGTTAAAACATGACTGATCCATTAGGGACGACGGGTGCATAAAATCTAAGAACAAGATTTTGTTATGATGGTTTAAAACTTGAACTTGTTGGTGGCTGGAAATTTTTTTTTTTTTATTTTATGTATAATTGTTATACACACCATATACAGAATGATATGAACTATTTGGTTAAGTTATAGATAGGTAAAGGTATAGTGGTGTGGGTTTCTCTGGTTTCTCCCACAGTCCCAAATATGTGTGTCAGCTGAATTGGGGATTCTAAATTGACCGTAGGTGTGAGTGTGTGAGTGAATGGGGTGTGTGTGTGTCCTGCAGGAGGCTGGTGCCCTTGCCAGGGTCAATCCCTGCTTTGCACCCACTGGCCCTGTGTATCCGCGACCCTAGTAAGGATTAAGTGGTTACAGAAAATGAATGAAGGAATATATGAATGAATATATGTCTACAGAGAGACAGTATGTATAATACTTCTCAGTATGATATATATTTTCATATTTTTGTCCTAAACACAACTTCTGTGCCTTTAGTCATGTGTCATTAGAATATGTTTGAGATGCTGAAATGTCCCGTTATGTTCCTGGTGATTTTGGACTGTAGCAGGACAGGGACTCCACCTCAGGAAGCACTGGAACGAACCTCCTGCTCCCCAGGGCCTCATTACTCACACACTTACACACACAGACACCCCCCAGAGGAGCAAGACAGCAAAGACACAGTAATCACAGCATCCCTGGAGGAGTTAGAGCACAGATGCTGAGAATCACCACTTGTTTTTACTGTACTTTTCTCCATTAATTTGTGCTGTCTCAGGAAAACTAAGAACATCATGAAGGACCCCAGCCACCCTGCACTGCCACTTTTCACTTTCGTGCCATCCGGCAGGAGACTCAGGACAATACACACACGCACAACACGCTTCAGGAACAGTTTTTACCCCAGTGCCATCAGACTGTTCAACACACAGTAACTGTGGTCCTCTCTGTGTGCAATACACCTGCTCTTCATACTGTAATACTATAGCACACAACACTTTACACTTACACTGCATTGTCACTTTACACTGCACTGTCACTTTACACTGCACTGTCACTGTATTTATACAACTCAACCCGCGACTAGTTACTGCTGCTGCACTGTGTTGTCTTTCATGTCTGTTATGTCTCTATGTTCTATCTGTGAAGAGGATGTTCAAGTAAGAATTTCATTGTACTCTATACACTACTCTGTACACATGACAATAAACTTTAACTTCAACTTCAACAATGTTAATGCTAATGCTAAACATCTACCAGCTGGCCTGGTGGAAGGCCCCAGGATTTAACCAGCAGTTGGTGAAGAAGTCAGTTTAAAGTGCTGAAATAAATAATGAAATTAAATCATACCTTAACTACAGATTATTCTTCTCCTGATGACTCAGATGAGTGATATATACTGCATATGTGTGTGTGTGTGTGTGTGTGTGTGTGTGTATACAAATATATAGCCTGTGTGTGTGTGCTGCTTAGTATACTGGTGGTGCTGAATGATAAGTGATTGGAAAACCTTTATCTAATTTATCAAATAAATTAAGATCAAGTGTTTTTGCATCCAGTTTATAACCAGTTTTGTGAATATTTATCAGACAACAAACATTTGAAGAACATCTGAGGAAAAAAAGTTAATAAGTAAGTTAACACAGAGATAAATATGCATTATGATCACAGGGCTCACTAGGACTGGACGGGTGGCTGGAAGTTTGTAGAACAGATGTAAAAGTGTTTACACTTAGGGCTTAACCGTTAAACAACAGCCACTGAGGCTAGTCTTGTTACAAAGGAGATCTCCCTCCATTAGGATGCGCTGCTGCTCGGAATGACTGTGTATAAACTGTGGTGAAAAGCCAGAAGAGTGTGTGCATGGTTTATACCACACATTGTGCAAAATTGTTGGGTCTGCACTGACCCGTGACTTCTGCACTGTCCTGTTTTACAGCTGGCATCAGTTTCAGTTATTTGTAACTGATATCTTAACGCACAATATTATGAATTCAGTATTGATCTACTGCATAAAATGACATAGAACTGGCCCGTCCCGTCCTGTACGTCCAGACCTAAGCCTGTTGATTAATTCAGGGCCTTACCAGGCCAAGAACTGGTAGCTACAGTTTTTAGCTCATTCAAAATGCTTCTGCCAGAGTTCTAACCAAAACCAAGAGAAAAGATCACATCACTCCAGTTTTCAGCTCCTTGCAGTGGCTCCCAGTTTAGTAAATAATTCCTTTCAAAGCATTTCCCATCATGTACAAGTCACATGTGCATGTATTGATTTTTATATTCCAGAGCCGAAACCAAACATGGTGAAATGGTGTTTATCCACTACGCTATAACACCAACTGCCCATCAATGTCAGATCTGAACTGTACTGTAGCTTTAAAAAGCTGCTAAATACAGCATTATTCTCCTCCATTTGCTTTTAAATGTCTGCAAATCCATCACACTTTTAATCTTCTTTAATTGAGTCTGTCTGTATTCTTTTCATTTACTTCTTTTCACTATTTTTATGCTACTATTTTTATGCTGAATGGTTTTATTCCATTCCTCTAAAGCATAGTGAATGACCTTTGTGCATGATGGTGGGCTACAGAAACAAACTTGACTTGACACTCTGTAATGGATGTTCTGCAGGTCTTCAGCTGTCAGTGGGGGATCAGTCAGGTGCACTTCATTCAGATAATGGGGAGCAGGTGGAGTGTGGACTCAGCAGTGGTTCAGTGGACCATGCAGTGCCTCACACTCCCTGTGGTTCTGCTGGTTAAGGGTATAAGAATGGCAGGAGTTGCTCAAAGCTGGAGGGGCTGTGAAGAGAAGTCCAATGTGACAGGATACACACAGGAAGAGGAGTGTGTGAAGGCTCTCCTGCTTGGAACCTTAGGAAAGACTGAAAAATGATGACTGGCTCCATTAGAAACCAGTCATTCAGGGTGACCCAGTTTGGTCATGTTGTGTTTTTGGTTTAAGTTTGACTTTGGTGACCTCTCTGCTCATGAACCTCTCACGTCTTAGGAAAGGAACCTTCCAGGACCACAACTGGACAACCATGGACAGTCCACAGATGTACATTGCATCACAATCGTTTGGTGGAGGATGTTATCCAAAGCCACTAACAATAATGTATTGACTAGTTGGCTCTGTATTTCCACTGTAACTACTTCAGGTTTTCACTTTCTAAACGTAGGTTTATTGTAAAATGTGTCTGAGCACATAATTGCAGAGGTATATCTTATAAATGGACAATGTTGAACCTTTATCTCATAACTCAGTAACTGCTTTTCATTCTTCTGTACCTTATACAAATGATTCCGTTAACTAATGTTCTGTAGTTAGCGGTTCTTGAGGTATTGAAATGTCAGTTGCAGCGCACCCTATGGGTGAAATTTTACAAAATATGGTGTGCTTTTAAAGAATGTGGTAGTGGTCCAGTGTATCAAATTTTGCAAAGTTTGAACCTTTATGTCCCAAGATATTGGTTTGTAAAGCTCTGCAACTGATGTCTGATGTCAATGTCTCAAGAACCACTAACTACAGAACTTTTCATAGTAGATACAGAACTACCAATATAAATATCTACAATACATTTCTCAGTATCTACTGTGAAAATAATGTGTGAGTTCTGTAGTAAGTGTTTTTGTGATACAGATATGTGTCAGTTGCAGCTCCTCAGGGACAAAATATCAAAAAGTGGTGTTTTTGAAGAATATAGTAGTGAAGTTTAAACCTATACATTTCAAGATATTGGCTTGTGAAGTGTAAGAAATGTGTATTGATGGTATTCACTAGGTGGCTCTATTCCACACATGGGTTGTAATGATCTGGGGTTGTGTGCCTGCTAGAGGCTAACTCAATATTTTTGTGAAATGTAAAGTTATTGCCCCCAAAAAATGCTTTGTGTTCTCCCCACTTCAGGGAGCGCTAGCAAGAAGGGATTCTTATTCTGTATCAGCCATGTGGGGCTACAAGCACACCAAGCTTCATGAGGACTGGAGAAGTCTAAGTCTATGATATCATCGACCAAAACTTTGTGAAATGTAAGACAAAAGACTTTGTCCAACACATAATTATTCAGTGTCTTCTTTGAAAGATTCAGAAGCAGCTTTAAATAAATTAGCATATCCTATAAATACTGCACGCTATAAATTATGTAAATGTGTAGGTTCTGTGGTTATGAGAGTGAGGAGATGAAGGGATTGACCCTTAGATTTGAGGGGGTTAACTGATGTAATTGATTAATGTTTTTTTTAATAATTATTATAATTATTTTAATATTAATACGTAGCCTCCTGGTAGAGTCAGGGACTGTGTGATGGCTCCTCTGTGTTTCAGCGGAGCGATGGATGCTGAGTTTCTGGCCCGTGGGCTGCTGTATCTCTCCCTCGCTGTGTTTGGTGTCCCAGGAAACTGTGTGGTCATCTGGGCCTTCCTGCAGATGCTGCGCCGCGAAGGCTGCCTCCTGCCGGCCGACGCCATTGTCCTGCACCTGGCCTCCGCCAACCTGCTGGTGGTGGGCGTGCGCTGTGTGCTGGAAACTCTCGCCACATTCAGGATCGCCAATGTCTTCAGTGACGCCGGGTGCAAGGGGGTTATTTTTGTCTACAGGTAATATTAGTCTGGGATGTTGTGCCTGAGTCCAGTCTCAAGATGCTTTTTCTGTGATGTCGGACATGTTTTTGTCTCACTGGTACTAAGACTCTGACTTCTCTCAGAGTCTCAGACTTACTAGTAGTTGGTCTGTCACTTGCTTCAGACTTGTCTCGAACTCACTGGTATTTGGTCTCTGACTTGACTGGGACTTGCTGATACTTTGTGTCAAACTCGCTGACCCAGACATGCCAGTGTTGTTAACCAGTAATGTAAGCCTATACACTACATTTATTAGGCCTAAACCAGCCCAAACTCATGTGGAGGTGCTTGATATCTCCAACAGACTTGTTTAGGTAGTTTCTGACACTGTTTTCTATAAACACCAACACCTTCTGCTACTACATAAGCTTTGCAATATACTTTTATCAATATTCAATGTTTCATTAATTATGTGAAAACTGAATATGAATGACGTTTTAATCATATTACAGTGATGCTAATTCCTTTATCATCCTGCAGAACGTCCCGTGCGCTCTCCATCTGGCTGACCTTTATATTAAGCGCCTATCAGTGCCTGAGCATCGCACCTCCTGGCTCTTTTTGGGCGACTGCCCGCTCCCTCTTCGCCCAATTTTTGTGGGTCATCTTCTTGGCTGTGTGGGTTGTCAATGTCTCCATCAGCAGCCCGTCTGCTATCTTCTCAATGGGCGCAAAGAATGACACCAAGGTGATGGAGAACAGTATAAATGTCCAGTTCTGCTTTGTCAGTTTCCCGTCCACCTATGCTAAAGATGCTAATGGCTCAGCTCAGATGGTCAGGGACGTGGTCCCGATGTCCCTGATGACCACAGCCAGCTTCATCATCCTCATCTTCCTTTATCGGCACAGCCGGCAGGTCAAAAGTCTCCGGAGTGGCACTGGAGGAGGTGGGGCTTCGGCTGAGCGACGGGCAGCTGTTACCGTGGTTACTCTGGTGACGCTGTACGTGCTGATGTACGGAGTGGACAACGGCCTTTGGGTTTACACGCTAACAGTCAAACAGACGCTGTCGTCTGCCCTGGTCTCAGACCTGCGGATCTTCTTCTCGTCACTGTTTGCGGCCATCAGCCCAGTTGTCATCATTGTCTCTAACAAGAAAGTGAAGAACCAGCTGCAGTGCAGCAGAGATGAGAAGGTCCCATCAAAACCTGAGACAACACTTTCAGCGGCTTGACAGCTTCGCCTCACCGGCTTGGCCTGACCAGTTAGCTCAGTAAACTTGACCATCTGTGACCAACCTCTACCGACCAGAACCGGCCTACATCAAACCAGTCCAGCCTTGACCAGCTGAATCCCGCTTGTTGGACCAGACAGTTTTTTATTTGCAATTTCCCCTCCTTTATCCATGTGGACATGTTTAATGTGCAAAAGAACGTGGTTTCTGATGCTGTATGACTCACTGTTACAAGTACAGACAACATGTAGGGTATGTTTTCAGACTATTTTTAAATGTTTAGGATATGTTTAGCTGTGTCATTTTGTCCAGTGCTTATAAGGGCTGTTTTCTACATTTTATGTCACCATGAATTCATATGTTTTTATATATTTGAGCAGGGAAATCTGTGAAATGTAATGGCTTTGTAGCATGTAAAAAGTTTCAAGCTTGACTGTGTTGGACAGTGTTAAGGATATAAATCTTTTTTTTATATTTATTGAGTTTTTGGAATTTCAGACATATAAGAAAAAAACCACAATCACAAAACAAGACAAGACACATCTCCTTCAGGTAGATTCAATTCAGCAGTCAACCACATCACTGAGGAAAGGCAAAAAAGGTAAAAAAAAAATAGATTTTTACTCAGTGTGACATATACCAATACAAATATAGTGTGAAAAATACAAATATATGACCTAGGTGCTTAAAGCAAAAGTGATAGGGGGGGAGGGGGGTGAAAACAGAAATACAAATAGAGAACAAATATATTTGCAAATGTCAGCTCTATCTTTAACTTTAACCAGAGAAAAAGAGTGAACACAAACAGAAAAAAGGGGGATTAACACAGACACTGTGACTACAAGGTTTCAAGTAGTGTCGCGATTAGCAGAAATTTTTAACAGGTGATTGAAAAGAGATCTCCAAGAAGCTTCAAATAGATCTGTATTTCCAGACATACTATATCGAAGCCTTTCTACATGAAGGGTGGAGGAAAGTTCAGACAACCAGATCTTGAACAGTGGTCTTGACTTATTCTTCCACAGGCAAAGAATAGATTTTTTTGAAATCATCATACCATACTGTACAGGCACTCGGAAAGCATTGATAAGATGCTGCAAGGAGACTGGCCAGCCAAGAACAGCAGTTGCAGGATCGAAATCTTTAGAATGGAATATTTCAATTGTTTTTAATATAATAGGTAAATATTAGAGAATGCTCATATAATGTTTTAGGATTTAAAATAACTGAAATTTGGGAAAATGTTTAAAATGTGACATTTTCCTGAGATTTGTTGCATGTTGTGATTTGCTATGATAGAATATTTCACTCAACACTAGAGGGAGACCTGCTTTCACTCGAGGAACCGCGAGGAACTGCGAGGATCACTTTCAGTATGTTCTTAGGATGTTCTCAGGTCTGCCGAAATACTAACTGTAGTTATTTTCCATTTTTGCCAGACAGCTCTGATAATTTCTGTTATTTCTTTCTGCATCTTGATGCATTTATTGATTTTCCACTTATTTATTTATTCCATGTTACTATCCGCCCAAGGGGACGGTGAGTGAAGCTCAGTCTCCGTCTCTCCTGTGGGGTTTTAATAGAGTTGTTTTGTCTCTTTAATGGTCATTAACGGTTTGCGTGTGGGGTGTGAAATGTCCCACGGGTGAATAATGAGAGTGTTTAATTGCCTCGGCGGCCTGAAGCCTGCGGGACGGGCGGAGCCCTGCGGGACTATAAGAGGAGGGAAATAGAGTCATCAGTCAGGAGACACTCGAGGCCTAATTAAAGCCGTGTGCCTAAATGGGTACTGAAACTTAAAAAAAAAAAAAAGAAAAGTAATTACGGTATAATGGTTTGAGAATGTGATCTTATGTTGGTGTAGAGACTGGGCTGTTTTCAACTTTAGTTTGTTGATGTTTTTTTTGTTATTTGACTTTATTTTGTCTGAAACTCATCTCAAACACAATCATAAGAGATTAAGATTCAGAAATGATTCAGAGAGTTGATTCAGTCATTCAATACTAGTGCTTGGTTCATCCAGTGGTGATGCAGGTGTTGATGAAAACGATGGAAGAGATGATGAACTCGATGATGAAGGCGATGATGAAGATGACAATAAAGATGATTGGCCCATACCTCATATTCTTCACCCCACTGAAATCTGATTGGTTAAAGACACACAGACTCCGGTGGAATGAAGGATAGAAAGCATGGATGAGTCCAGCAACGGAGGACGACTGACCACCAGATGACAGTCAACTGACCAACTGGCTGTCTTACTATCTGACCGTCAGTCCAACTGACCAGCTGATCAACTGACAGACAGACATCTGGCTGTCTGACCATAGGACTAACTGACAGACTGTTGGATGGATCTTCAGTTCCACATGCACCTGCTGATGATACACAAAGCATAGAAAAAAAAAACAATGAAGAAAACAAATGATAATTATAAATAATGAATTCATTAATTACAGTGTTGACATAAATAAACATAATAATATAATATAACATAATATAAAACACCTTTTTCATCTCTAATAGTCTGAAAACTCTTTAGTAGATACGGAGTAATTTGTAGTGGACAAGGAATAACCCATAGAAGATACTGAATAATTATGTATAGATGCGGAGTATAGACTTGGTGTGTGTGTGTGTGTGTGTGTGTGTGTGTGTGTGTGTGTGTGTGTGTGTGTGTGTGTGTGTGCGCTCTGCATGATCAAACCTGTAGAGTTGGGGTTGTGTTCCTGCAGGCTGAGATGCCTCTGTGCCTGTAAAACGTGTCAAGACGGGCAAAAACACACACACACACACACACACACACACACACACACACACACACACACACACACACACACACTTTTAAATTTGCGAACGTCCAAATAATAAGCTATTTTTTCACCTCACCAGCTCCAAATCACTCCACTTGTTGCTCCTCTGGTGTGTTTACACCTGTTAACAAAACAACCTGTTAAATGAAACAAACACAAACAAACAAAATGGCAGGCCACTGCAGCATAGCAAGGTGTGTGTGTGTGTCACTTAGTCTGTGTGGCTCCAAAGAAAGAAGAGAAACCACAGAATTACAAGAAGAAGTGGGAAGAGAGAGAGAGACAGAGAGAAGGAGAGAATGAGAAAGAGAGGTAACGTGGGAGAGAGAGAGAAGGAGAAGAGAGGGAAGGGGAAAAAAAGGACAGAGATGGATAGAGAGAGAAGAAGTGGGAACTAGAAAGTTTGTGATAAGAAAGACAGATTTGAAAGGAGGTGTAAAACAGACAGAGAAGTAGAGGTGTGTGAAAGAGAGAAAAAGATGGAAGTGTAAGTAAGGAACAAGAGGAGAAGAATGACAGAAGGAGAGAGAGAGAGAGAGAGAGAGAGAGAGAGATGTGCTGTAATCCAGGGATCTCCTTGCTGTCCCTCTTCCTGACTCAGCTCTGCACATTTAGGTGACTTTGTCAGCCAATGGCTTTGGAGGACACATAGTAATCCCGCCCCCTTCCAGGTGCCACACCTGGGTGGGCGGGGTCACGTCCTGGACATAAGAGGGAACCTGTTCAATTCCAGGTAACGTTGGATATTGGGTAATAGTGAATGTCCTCAGTGAACCACAAGACTGGAGTGGGAACACTCAATAAACAAATAAACAAACAAACAAAGAGAAGATAACAGGCCCACAGCATCACTGATCCTCCACCATACTTCCCAGGGTTCATCCTTTGTTTTATGCCAGACCTACCTGAAGTGTTTGTTGACAAAAGGCGCAGTCTGAGTCTCATCTGACCAAAGAACATGGTTCTGTTTAAAGTCCCTGCAGTGTTTAGTGAACTCCACGCATTTACTTTGGTGACTGTAGAACAGAAATTGCTTCTTCTTGGCCTTCCAAACAGCCTGTTGGCATGTAGATTGCGTATAATGGTTGTTACGGAGACTTGGTGACACCAAGATGCCACTCTTTACTGCAGTTTTCCAACAGTGAGCTTTGGAGAATGTTTTATCTTCCTTACCCTCACTGGGTCCTCGTCCAGGCTTGTTTGTCACAGTTAACACATTTTAATTACTGCTCTGTGGATAAGGGCAAGTTTAGGTGAGTAGTTATTTTCTTGTAGCCATTTCCTGATCAACACACTTCTGCCTCACTTGTAATGGCATGTTCTTCTCTCTTAGTACTTAAAAGTTCCTAGACTCTCTGATAAAAAAAAAAAAAGTTACATTTATTTTATAGGAATTATTAGGGGTGCCAATAAAAAATCAAATTTTTTCAGTGTGAGAATATGCTAGTGCAATAAACAATTCATTTATTTTACAGCTTTATACACATCAGGTGTGTCAATTATTGTGGAGGGTGCCAAACAACTTTGGCCTCAATTTATTTTTAAAATGATTCAGCAAATAAAAAAGGTTTGTGAAATAAAATGTGCAGGAAGGTGTGAGAGTATATGAATAATTTACACACACACACTTTTGTATGTTTGTATATACAGTAATTCCCTGGGGGTTTAAACTCATTTAATGCATTACCCTTAAAGAAAATGTAAAGGTAAACCTGTATTCCCCGCCGAGATATGCAACTTGAAAGGACAAAAATATAGGGACACCCCGGTCAAGTCAACACTTTTTGGGAAATAACCCTTGATCTACTCTAAAAATACAAATGAAGACTCATTGGAAAGGTCTTTTGGAGATCAGTCAAACTGTGGAGTACTTTGAAAAAAGTGCTTCTAGGTCTGCTACAGCCCTAAATCCCGTTGTGTGAAAACAGAAAAAATATATTTATTGCTACAAAAAAGCAAAAAAAAAAGGCAGAGGATATTTGCATTTTCTGCATTCTCAAAAAAAATCTGCGTGGGAGTGAATCCGTGACTCCTGATCCTCTGGGGGTATACTGGGGGGTATATATTTCTATATACACTACTCCCAATAAGTTAGGAATATTGTTATTTACATGAGTGCTTGTCATATTTGCTCTGAATTTGAATGAAATAAGTAAAAGTGTCCTTTGATATTACTAATAATGTATGAGAAGAAACACCATTTTCTTTAGTTCAATATTTATTAACCCAAAAATTTAGGCAATAACAGGGACAGCCCCAAATAACAAAAATTGACAATGTCAGTAGCGGGTATTTCCACCATTTGCCGCAATGACAGCTTGACAGCGACGTCTCATTTCCCTCACGAGCCTCATGATGTTGTTCTGAGGCAATGTGTTCCACTCTTCCACAAGTGCTACACACAGTTCTGCCAGGTCACGTGGGGGTGGAGTAGGATCATCCAGTCTCTGCTTCAACTGGTCCCAGACGTGCTCTATGG
>JBBJLR010064126.1:0-11240 GCA_037577145.1 Brachypetersius gabonensis
TATGTGGGGTACCACTGTATAGAGAGAGAGAGGAGTGATCTGCCACTTGTGGTCCAGGAGCTCTCCTGGAATTTTTGGAGCTCTCGTGCCATGCCGGGTTGCAGTTAAAACAATCTTGCTTTACCATTCCACGGATTCCACTTTTTCTCACTCAACAGAGACAAAAACAAAGTACAGAAACAGAAAAACTCAGAAACTCACTCAGAGCAGCTCTGTCAGCGTGTCTTGCTCGTTTTGACCCGTTAGCGGTGAGAAAGCAGACACACCCGTCACATTAGAATATTGATTTTAAATTATTTTGGGGTCAAAACATCCGTGTCGGTGAATAATTTAATTTAGGTTAAAAGTCAGTTTGCATGTTTAGCACCATCTGTTCAAAGTCCAAGTGTTCAAAAGTATAGTTAAAAAAAACCTTCATAAAACACACAAAGTGAAAGAAAATCTAGCTTTCTTTGTTCCTATAGGCATAGGCCCATAATAATAATAATAATAATAATAATAATAACAACAATATCAATTATTATTATTATTATTATTATTATTATTATAACAGCCTAATTACTACATATCTGTAACTTGGCAATAGTGTATTTATTTATACGCATGTGCGAACCCGGGGTGGCGTGTGGGGGGTTTGATGATGATCATTTATGCAGGGCCCTGCAGCCCCAAAGCCTGACATGACTGGTCCCCAGGACAAATACGTTTGAGAAACGCTGCCGTAGAGCATTTATGAGGCTTAGACAAGAAGGCATGTCTCGCAATCTCCATTCCAGTTAATCCCAAAGGTGTTGATGGGGTTAATCCCTGAAAAACATATGTCCCAATACTTTTGTCTATATAAAGAGAGTTATTATAATTTTTTTTAATTCCTCATAACTGAATGGTTGACATAAACAGAAGTCATCAGACATATACAGTAATTGTTTTAGAATACAAAACCCCTCTGCAAAGAATTGGTTAAAATTCATTTTAGACCAAAATCATTTATTGCAATAGCTTTCTGTGACATCCATTTGAGAGATGTTAAGTTTGTATTACCTCCACTTTAAACAATTCTAAATATTTGTGCATCAATGTAATTCCTTTTTAAACATCATGTCAATCGGATGTTAATGTAATTCTTCATGAACCTTTGGGATTAATTATTTTGACTGGAAGTCTGAGTGGCCAGTAGGAAAACAGGGACACAGAAGAGTTTGGATCACTCACATGAGCAAACTTCCTGGGGCGGACATGGACCTCTCCTCCCTCCTGCTGGGACACTCGAAAGGGTTCCCAAACGAGCGCTTCCGCAACATGGCCTTCACCAGGATCTAGAGAGAGAGAGAGAGAGAGAGAGAGAGAGAGAGAGGGAGAGGGAGAGGGAGAGAGAGAGGGAGAGAGAGAGGGAGAGAGAGAGCGAGAGAGAGGGAGAGAGAGAGCGAGAGAGAAGAAGAGACAGAGAGTGAGAGACAGAGAGATAGAAAGAGAAAGAGAGAGAGAGAGAGAGAGCGCGAGAGACGGAGAGAGAGAGCGAGAGACAGGGAGAGAGAGAGAGAGAGAGAACGAGAGACAGAGAGAGAGCGTGCGAGACCGAGAGACAGAGAGAGAGACATGAAAGATGAAAGGGATTACAGTCATACTGATGGGGTTTCAATACACAATTTTGCACAATTAAGTTAAATCTTTAAATAACAGATCTACTTAGTTGACTGGGTGACATTTGCTTTTCCTATTTTCCCTATTTTTGAATAACGGCAAACACAGAATTACCACAGTCAGAAAAAGCAGCCTTCTGCCAAATAAGACTATTTAGGCCCATCTTACTTCACGGATCACATCTGCTCGGTTCAAAGGCATCATCAAGGGCAGACGCTCAACAAATTAATTTTTAACGAGGCCACACAGTATTAAGGATGATGCCATGTAACTAAATCTTTACATAAAAACTGCTGTATATATCTTTACATTTTATGGAGGCTTTATGAGGCAGTTTACAGCTTGATGAGGCCGTTTACGGCTTGACTGAATGTTTCTGGTGATCACATAATGTCTGGTTTTCATTTCGACTGCAGAAGGCCAGAATGCATTGTGATTGGGTTATGATTGGATCACTTAAACCACAATCAGAGGTGGTCAGAGATGGATCCTGAACACATTCAGTTAGAGTGTAAATGGAAAGAGTTCTCTGTTTCCAAAATACAACCACATAAGCAGAGGTGCTTCGGCAGAGTGCGGAGCAGTAAGTGGATGACTAAGCAACTGAGGCCCGACACCCACTGATGAATTTCTCCAGCAGGTAAAACAGTAAAAGGTAAGCAATTATGCTTACAGTAGTTTAATGAAAGCACAATGGAAACAATATCTAATGCATACATTGTTTCGATTTTACTTCCATTAATTAAATGGAGACTTGTGTCCTGACAAAAACATGGGGCAGTTAGTGGTTGGGTGTTTGCCCCGTGATCAGAAAGTCGTGGGTACGAATCTCAGGACTGCCAGTGGCAACACTGAGGTACCATTAAGTAGGGTACCATCCCCACACACTGCTCCCCGGGTTCCTGGCTACCCGCTGCTTCACTTGGTGAGTGGGTTAAATGCAAAGAAATTGCTGTTCACACTGTGTTTCCACATCAAGTGTCAGGCTGGGTTTATGCTCAGTCTTGGGCTTAAGTTGGGCTTTTCAAGATTGATTTTTTAAAAATGTGCTTGTTCAAGGCCTAGCTTACAAAAAACATTCCAATTTATCCCATTATCCCACTGAAGTGTTCAGTTTTATTACATTACATTCATTCAGCAGATGCTTTTATCCAAATTTAAGGTAACACTCAAGCTTCAGGACAGTATAAGAACCAGAGGAGAGTTCTAAAGTCCTCATGTAGGGTGCAGTGCAAAGAGGAGTGCAACAGGAGAGGATATGAAAACAGTCTTTTTTGAATGTAGAGAGGGAGTCGGCTGCACTGGTGAAGAATGAATGTGCACACTTACCACAGCTGAGAGGCTGGGAACAAATTTGACAGAGTTTTGAATGTCCTCTTCCGTGACCTCCACCACCGTACAGTGTTCCTCTTCTAAAGGTAATGGGTCAGCACCATCCCGAGTGACCCACAGGTCCAGCTATACACACAGAATTATAAGGTTTTGGAGCTGTTGGCACAAACCAATCCAGCATAACACCACAATAAATACAATTAGCAAATGACTACGAAAGTGAAACACTTTGAAGGAGCCGCATTGTGAAATCCAACTCTCAAATGCACTCCCTAAGTCCTGTTTTTTAAATTATTCTCAAAAACATAATGGTCACCCAGTTCTTAATAGCCAATCCATTAGCCAATCAACTTTCAGGTAAAGCTTCAAGAGGGAACAGCCCTCACTGGCTGTAAAGGTATGTGCACTAAAACATCCTGGAAAATAATTAAACAGTATAGGTGCATTATTTGAGCTAAAGAGTACAAACCACTTTTGACCTAAGAAGTACAAACCGCTAAAGAGTACAAACCAGCTTTTACCAATGAGTTTGTAATGTTAATAATAAAATAACATTTTTTGTTTATAATATTTTTTTGTCTTTCTAAAACTCAAATGTTGCTGTCAGTTACAAATTCATAGGTTTCGTCCCATGCAGTGACACAGAAGCCTTGTCTTGTATGACTGGAAATAACTGTCTGGGTGCAAAGCTAAGATGACAGATTTTCCTCTAAGAACTTCAACCCAACACGATGTTGACAGACTTGTGTGCATGGCATCAATTGAAAGATTTGAATCTGGACTTTTAACTGAATATCGGTTTGTTTCTATTAAATAATTATTCTTCTTTCAATCATAGCCTGCACTTCCAAGGCCTAAAAGAAAAAAAAACTAAGAACTTAACGGCATTCAAAATGTGCCCTAAAAACCCCTCATCTGACAGAGCAGCGTTCCCTAAAGTGTCTTCTACATGCTCAGGGGAGTTCTGCCTTAATGAGGCATTTCATATTTAGGTAAAGACACGGCCTGGATTCTGTATGCGTCTGTGATAATGATCTACACACTCTCACACCGTCATAACAGATGGATGTCTCCAGAGCAGTATTCTATTCTCCATTTGGGACCCACAGTAAAAAAGACAGACTGCCTTCACACACCTGCCAGCATCTCAGCTTATTATACAAGTTTGTGAGATTTTCTTTTTGGAACATGCAGCTGAGAAACAATGCCCACTTGCTTGAGCTACACCAAGTTCGGCACCATCCTTGAGCTACACCAAGTCAAAGTTAATATCAGAAAAAGCATCGGAATGATGTTTAGCTAGCAAGGTCACAAAAGTCTACATTAAATAAAAAACCGTGCTTGTTATGATGGTGTTCAGCAAGGTTCCGTATTAGGACCCCTCAAAAAGCTTGCAAGACTTAATGGCGTCTAGATTCCATAAGATGGCACCTAATTTCCACACACTTCCCACACACACCAATGGAAAGCTCACATCAACACCTGAAACAGCATGACTGTGCTCAAAAGGTCTAAGCCCATTTTGTCACTGGCCCAAAAATGTACGTTCAACAAGTCTTCATCCACAAACCAAAACACGAAAAATGTGAAACTGACCCATAAAAATAGCTGTTTAACCAACTATCATAACTAAGCTGTTGGCTCATCATAGGAAACTAAGCTCCTCGCCGACCCTATGGTTCAGAAGCAAATGAACACCGCTTATGTAAAACAAAACAGTGCAGCGTAATAAGTTAGATAAGGACACTAACTACAAATAGACATCCAGCTCTGAACATGGCACGATCATTAACCCCGAAGACATACATGCCAGAATTAATGAGCATATGTCCTTTAACATTACCGCTTCTGCGTTCAAGGAAATGAACGGTTTTATTCTGCTTAATGTATTTTTTTCCTGTTCAACATTGTGTACGTTTTACTTTCCTGTTGGATGCTCAGCACACATGGGTAAAACTTTATCTGGCACAATTATTCAACCCACAAATTTGTCTTGGCCTTTTGAGAAAGCAGTCATGTCACCATTACTGTCAGAGTGATTTGCTTCTCAGTAATTGTAAAATACTAGTTGTGACTGTACTGCACTGTCTTTTGTTTCTACACTCCTTGAATCGCCACAAACCAAAGTACCAAAAGCACCGGAAAATGCATAGTATTGATTAACAACTGATATGCAAAGGAAATGTATATTGAGTTGAAAACTCTTGACGGTGTTCAATTAGGTTCCATATTAAGTCCCTTCACATTTCGAGTTCTTACATTAAATTTTGAGCTCACCTTGATCTCAGGAAGGGTGATCCTCATGTCTGGGTTCTTGTCTAGCATTCTCAGGATCAGGTTCTTCAGGCCTTCACTGATAGTCGGCCTGGAGGAAAGATTATTGACTGATTAAAGATTTATCTGACAGTGGTAGATAAAAAAATAGGCTTTGATCTAATAATTCAGGTGGATAAAACAGACTTTGATCTCATAAAAAGTCTTTTTCCTGATCATTTAGATAAGATTCAGATCACTTCACTGATCCTGCCTCATCCCAGATTTACCCATCTCTTCAACCCTTTAAGCAGCCACAGAAACTGTTCTCCACAAAACCCATTTATGGCCTTGGGGCTAAAATACAACTGTGGCGATGACAACCATTTGTTACAGGAAAGCCAGAATTCAGTAAAAAAAAAAAAAGAAGATATATGACGTCCCCAAGCAGACAGCAAACTGGCAGAGCTATCATTACATTCGCTATCAGACATTTCGTAAAAGCTTAGAAGCAGACAGACAGAATTTGACGCTGAGTGGTAGAGAAACTGGGTGGCAATCAAATCAAAGGTAGTGTTTCAAAGCATCTTTTGTCCTCATTCAAAGCTGAAAACAGTGACAGCAATGTGGGATTCAAAAGACGATAGTGTTTTGCACAACAGAATAGTATTAGTTCATCTATTTGAGTGCTTACATGTGTCCATATATGTGAGGATGTGTAACAGGAAAAGGCAGTATTTAGAAATATGACTGTCAAATATACCTTGACTGTCAAAGAGCCTGATTTATAGATCAATTTCCAGTTTCCAATCCTAACCAGAGCCCTCCCATACTGTACTATTCTAGTAAAAACAAAAAAACAGGTCAGGCCTTCTCCTAAGCTTATCATATAGCAATGAGACGGACAGAAAAAGTCCACCCCCTCCCTCTAAGTACCAACTGAATACTTGCAGTAATGAGTAATGCATGTGTAAAAGCAACCACAGCTACTCTATGGACCGGCACATGCAACAGGAGGTTAGTGCAACTGACTAGCATTTTAATATTCATTTTAATATTCATTTTAAAGAGGTTGAGAAGTGTGTGTGTGTGTGTGCGTGCGTGCGTGCGTGCGTGCGTGCGTGCGTGCGTGCGTGCGTGCGTGCGCGCGCGCGCGCGCGCGTGCTGGAGAGTGGCCATGCAAATAATTAATATACAGCTAGCAATCGACCTCAGCTGCCTCCACAACAAAATAGATTTTTTAAATGCCAAGGGGTGCATTTACATTGAGAAGGCAGACAGGCAGAAAATAATGTGAAAATAATGAACAAAATATAACAAAAGCATGCAGATAATCACAGATGTGCAGATAATCACAGGTTAAGGGAGAAAACCATACTGTGCTGGCCCTTTAAGAATCATTGCACAGCTAGATCTGCTAAGCCCAATTTGTGGCAGAACAGCTTTTTTTGGTTCAGCATAAGACAATGAATCTAAGGTAACAGTATTATGGGCGAAACATTAAAGTACTGCACGATAATGATAGAGTTACATCACTTTTGGTCACTTCATTTGAGTTATTGGGGAGGCATCCAACACCTTTTCTCCCGAAGAAGTTCCTTTCGGTGTTGCCTACGGTCTCAGTGGATCTCTTGTTGTCATTAAAATAAAACAAAGAGCTCAGAAGATTCAGAAAAGCCAGAAGTCATTTTATGAAGGCACAAGATGCTGGCTGGCCCATTCAATTTTTTTTTGTTATTTTCTTCATTTAGCATTCAGAATTTTTACCCATAGTCTATATATAGACACTGAAATTAGGGTTAAATAAGAATATATATACAACTTAGCCATTTACACACTTGGCAGACCTACTTAGAAAAGAATCGTGAAACAATAGTTACAATAGTATCACTGGTGTAGCACGGTATGCTTGCCCAGACAGAGAGTCAACCCCTAACTGCCGTGTAAAGGACAGTGGCGTTATCCACCACTATACAACCGAACTAACAGGTAAAAAAAAAAAGCTTCACTTTGACTTCAGGCTGACTTTAAGTAATCACAGACTTGCTTGTGAAGTTTCTGACTCTATTCCACACTGTTATCTACAAAAATGGCATGTACAATATATTTCAACTGCATTTAAAAGCATTGTGTCATGGTGTGATGTGCAAACTCATAACTGCATGTGGGAAGGGATCAGCTCACAGTGTGTGTGTGTGTGTGTGTGTGCGTGCGTGTGTGTGTATGACCGCAAGCATGTGTGGGTGTGAGAAGCGTTCAAGAAAATGCTTTCATTAGCTGATGACAACCTGTCCAACCACACACACACTCTAGCTGCCAATCTCCCTGATATGCCTCCAGACACAAAAACACATGCACTCTTCCAAGCTGACACGTGCACGCGCGCACACACACGCGCGCAGTCACACTTTCAAAAGAGCTGAAACGTCCTGCTTCATGAGAAGAGACTCACAGAGACGGTTTATTGACATTTTTATCTCCAAATTCAGAGAGCTGTGGAACTTCAAAGAGTGGGAGGTTGAGCGAGCTGCAGGCACAGTTTCTCTCTCTCTCTCGCTCTCTCTCTGTGCAAGGCTCTTGTCTGAGGTTCTCTGCCTTTGCTGAGACTTTTCCAAGGACAAAGCTACGATTTATTACTATCTGTTCCTTTTTACATGTACTATGTCAATATGTCCCAGAGGCTTTAAAGGGATAATTTGACAAAAACTGAATTCATACAATTTTCGTCTTACCACATATATAACTGATCAACCAAGACATGTTAGGTGTCTGATATTTGATTCTTTAGTTATGCACTAGAGGGTAATGGATAAGAAACAAGCAATAGAAACTAAGACCTAATAATTAGCATCATGCAACACTGCACACTTATAGCAGGCTCACTGGTTAAGTGCCAGGTTGAGGAACCAACCACACCAGTCTGATGAAGAAGAGTCATTAAATCTTCAGATGTCTCACATCTCTGTATTTCCTGTGAAAATTTGCACTTGAATCAGACTGCAAACATCACAGCTGGTTGCATGAACCGTATGTACTTAATGTGCCTATATGCAAATAAGCAAGGCCCTGTAGGCCACAGAAGCTGCAGTGGCCTGTAAAACTGCAGAAGCAAAGTGTATGTTAACAACTATAATTATATTAACTAGATTGCACTTCTGCAAGAAAATGCAAAGTGTGATTGCGTGGCTGCTTTAAATCCAATGTTTTGAGTTAGAAAAAATAATTCTACCTGCAATGTGGATTGGAACAGGCGCTCTTCGATTTATTCAGAGCTTGTGCTCTACCGCTAAACACCAAGGGTTGTTAAATCACTGTCTCTTACCAAGTCATTTATGGTTAAGGACGGCTGGAAATGGGCGGAATGAACCACTCCTGCCCGAAAACAGGTGAGAAAAGCACACGAGTCTTTTTCAATAAACCACCACAAACACAACAATGACACTAACAAAAATAAAATGAAAAAGAACAAGTACTTCACAGTTTAAATCTAAAGAGTTAACATTAAATTAAATCAGTTGTCTTAGAGATAATATAAAATCTCGTGAAAAAAATACTCCTACAAACAAATGTTTGTACATTAAACAGTGAAATGAAATGCACAGTTGGTAAATATGCATAGCTATATAACAAAGTCTTTATAGTAGCTCATGTTATATTTCATGTTAGTGTGTTATCTGCACACCTTCAGTGTGTCCATGCATCTGTATTAATATGACAAGAAGTTACTAAAGAAATACTACAATAAATCAGATGTTCAATTAGCATAAATAGTTCAAATGTCTATGCCTGCTGATAAACAATTACTACTTGCACTGGTGTTGAATCAATCTTCTCTCTAAGTGTGCTTGTTTTCATTTCTTTCCTCAAACGCTGATTCATGACTTTCTCATGGCCCACTCAGCCAAAACAGCACTGATGAGAGCCGACTACAGCCAGCGGTGCAGCACACACTACCTGACAGCGCCTGGCAACTGACAAGGCCCTCAGTTTCCCTGAAATAAAGCATTCTTAATCATCTCCAATGTGTTTGTTTATGTGGTTTCTGACACTGCACAACACACAGTTATCTATTAAATATAAAATGGCATTTTAAAAAATGGAACAAGGCTAAAACAGAAGTAAGAGACATTTTGAAGCCTGAATTTTGTCTACATTTCTGTCAATTGGTTTAGATAACAGTATGTCCTTTTATCCAAAGCGACTTCCATTCCCCAACTCCAGGAGACAGTCTCCCTGAACCAACTTGGGGTTAAGGGTCTTGCTCAGGGACCCAGTGGTGGTGTGCTGAAGGTAGGATTCAAACCCATGACCTCTTTGTCGAGAGGCAAGTATCCTACCCACTAGGCCACCTCCACCCCACAGAAATCTGCATGTCTATTGGCGTTATTTACTTAAGTCAACATGGTTTATGCAACTGTGCATTTTACACATGCACGGTGCTAATTACTGGGACATAAGCTTTCATTATTTGTAAGCTACACTATATGGAGAAAAGTACTGGGACACCTGACCATTACACCAACAGGGACTTTAATGACAATGGCACTCAAATGCACAGACTTTAATATGGAGTTTGTCCCCCTTTTGAAATATAGCAGTTTCCAGTCTACTTGGAAGGCTTTCCACAAGATTTTGTAGTTTCTGTGAGAATCTGTGCCCATTCATTCTGTAGAGCGTTTATGAGGTCAGTTTCTGATGTTTAATGAGAAGTCCTGGCTCATAATCTCCGTCCCAGTTCATCCCAAAGGTGCTGGATGGGGTTGAGGTCAGGACTCTGTGTGGGCCAGTCAAGTTTTTCTACACTGAACTCATCCAACCATGTCTTTATGGAGCTTGCTTTGTGCACTGGGACACAGTCATGCTGGAATAGAGAAGGGTCTTCCACAAACTGTGTCCACAAAGTTGGAAGCATGGCGCTGTCCAAAATGTATTGGTTTGGTGAACCATTAAGTTTGCCCTTCACTGGAAGTAAGGGGCCTATACCAAACCCTGAAAAACAGGTGTGACCCAATACTTGTGTCCATATAGTGTATATAAAGGTTAACCTTATATTAAATTTAAAGAAGCAAACTTCAGTGCCCAGGCATGGTTGATTGGTTACATTTGGCGATGGGGGCTTGTTAACATGACCGCTTCACTGCTCGAGGCTTGGAGTGGTTTGCACTCACCGGTCATCCACCTCCCTGTCTCTCTACTAGATCACACACGAGTGGAGATGAAAAGAAGAACTCACGTCTCAGGGAACTCCACGGACTTGCTCCTGATCTTGTTATGCAGAGCCAGTATGTACTCATCAATAAAAGGACACTAAAGAAAGAGAAAGAATAACATATGGGCTTAGCTATACACCAAAAATGTAAAAAGGAGCAACCTCTACAGCAATAAAACGCAGTAATATAAATTCATCATCAAACCCGTATGCTCCCATATTCCTTTATAGTCTTACCTTTCCAAATACAAAGCAGTAGAGTGTCACCCCCATTGCCCACACATCAAGAGCCTGGAACACAGAGAGTCATAGCCATTATACACAAGGTAATTATCAGGACGGACTGAAGCTAAAAACACATACACCCTCTGCACTGTTCACTGTGTAAACTTGGGTTATTGCAAACTTTGTTTATACCAAGAATGACACGATACGCCTGATAAAACAGAACCGATGGCTTAGGCTGAATTATTTGACTGCTTAAACATACACTACTCACTACAAGTTAGGGATACAGTGAGAGACTTAGTGAATGTCACACATTTTGTTTCACTTCAGACATTTTTGGGAAAGGGAGGCAATTGTATTGGGGTGATAGAAACACCTTATTTTGTGTTTTCCACGTAATGGTCTCATTGTGTACAGGTGTGCCTTATATTGGGGCTTATATTGGGGACTTTTTTCAATGTGGCATCAATTTCAACATTCTGTGGGTATAAAAAGCTGGTATATTGTCAGTAAGTCATTCCAAGTTCATCATTCAAACAGCCATGAACACACGACGTCACTTAACGGACGAGCAGCG
>JBBJLR010064137.1:0-11240 GCA_037577145.1 Brachypetersius gabonensis
AGAGAGAGAGAGAGAGAGAGAGAGAGAGAGAGAGAGAGAGAGAGAGAGAGAGAAAAGAGAGACAGAGAGAGAAGACGGACAGATAAAGATCAGTACAGAAATGAAAACCGCATTGAAGAAAAACACTTATGGAGCTCAACATGTTGACAATAGCTGAAGCTGCTGCACAGACAGATTGAGAACTACAGATAAAGATGATGCAGCCAATGACAGAAGAATGCATCAGCTACCTTTAGAAAGAAAAACAGGGGACACAGAGAGATTGAAAGACTGATAGGTGAGACAAAGAGAGAGACACTGTAGTAGAAGGAATAGTGACAGTGAGGGAGCATAAAGAAAGAATTGAGAGTGAAGTGAAAGCTACAGAGAGGATAAACTGGAAAAGATAGACTGAGGGAATGAGAGAACCTTTTAAGACCAGAAAAAAAAATATGTGAGCGAGGGAAATGGAACAAGGGATTGCAGACAAAATGACAAAGCTGTCAGAGGCGATTAGCTGCGGCTGCTTTGGAGCTAGCCAGATACTGTTGGGGAAGGAGCTGATGAAAAGATGATGAAAGAAAAAGGAAGACCCGCGGAGGAGGAGGAAGCGAAAGGATGAATAAGACGTCTTCTGAAAAGGAAGAGATCTGTGGACAGGATTCAGCAGAATATAGATCAGTTGAGGATGTTAGACAAGTCAGGAGATGTCCAGGACAAAGGAAAACTTCAATGGAAGGTATAATGTACTGTCCAGGAGTTCTTAGGGATTCAAGCAACATATTTTCACCAGCAAGCCTGTAATTAAAAAGACATTTAATGTTCCATGTTCAGGCCTTGTATGTCCAAGTATTTTATTTTATTTGGCCATGTATCTTGGTTTCCAGAATCCTGAAGGAGGAACTTCACACTTATAATTTGCTCCGGCTACTGCTACAAATGACCTTTGCTAAAATAGCAGTATACACTACATTTAAACCAGCGTTTATCTCTATTATACCTGCCATACAAACAGATTGGGTTTTCACTTTCAAGCAATCTAGTATTCTCAATCTAGTCATGGGTGGTGGAGCCATTATAATCCCCCCCCCCCCCACACACACACACACACACACACACTTTTCCCCTCCTGGACCACAGCTGAGACGTAGAGCCCTGCATCCCCTACACATCAAAAATTATTCCGGTGCCCAAGAATCTAGTGATGATATATATATGATGATATGCTCTTGTGTATAACATACAATTTGAAACAGAAAACATATCATTTAAATTACTACATATTACATATGCATAATAATTGTAACTAGAAAATGCATTACTGCATCTTTTGTGTGTTTTGCTCTGTTTGTTTCTTTGCATTCTTTTTTTTTTTTTTTTCATTTTGTCTGTCTTAAGCATCCGTATGTGTCATGTATCTCTTTCTCCACAGATTTTAATTTCAGTTCTCCTGACCATTTTTTAAAATGATTCATACTTGGCCCCCCGATCAACAGATCACAAAGTTTTATACAAGCCCACTAACAGGGATATTAACAGGCGTTGGATGTTACTACAGACGTGTATTTGTGAGATTTTGTGTTTTTATTGACCCCTTATGAAGCACCTGCTGGACATAGCTTTATAATCAATTGCAAATGCCTACTAATTATGTGGATGATTTAATTCATTTTAGTAAGTTTATTAACAAGTAATATAACAAGTAACTTCTTATTATTAACAATAACAAGAAACTATTCAATTGATTTTTATAAAGCCTTACAAACAAATACAGTTCTACGAATTTTAGATGTGCAAAAGTTATATTCTATGTCAAATTCTGATGATCAAAACAATAAACATAACAAAAGGTAGGATAATCTGCACAGAAATAAGTCAAGCTGCCAGCGTTTGTACATTTATTTTCCTCTGTTGCAAAACTGCAGACTATGTGGGCGAGCACGTCAGAGTGGGAACTGCCTGTTGGGAATTATTCAGACGGGGTAAAGCGGTGGATTAAACATTGAATGATCTGCAAAATGCCAAAAGCCACATATGCACGCACACACCATGCATGCTCAGAATACAAATATTACACTCTGCATCAAAATCAATTCCATCTTGTAGATCTATTCGTAGGAGCAAGAGAAACGCCTCCTTTACGCATGCACAAGCACACACACACACACACACACACACACACACACACACACACACACACACACTAGACACATGAACCAAACCAGAGTTTATGTTGAATAGCATTTTTTAATTTTCAATTCAGCAAGCTAACCAGCTCCACCCTTCCAAAGTTTTGACAGCAGCAATTAACCACAAAGGATTCACAACTTTGAAAATGTGCCATTGTGATCAGAGCCATTTGGAGGTTTATGTCTGGTGACATGCCAGACACACACACACACACACACACACAAATGGCGTCTGTTCAAGTGCCTTTGAGGGACACAACATCAGTAGTGATAGTAAAGAGGTCCAGCTGGGTTTAGTTGCAGCATCAGTGGATGCAAAAACAAAACGGAACCTGCCAAATACTGTAATTATGTCATAATTAGCTGAAATAATCATCTGGACGAGAATGCTAAACAGCGACCAGCATGCACATTAACTAAACAACATACACTGCTTACTGTACCAGCTAATACACAAACACATATAGTGTGTTTCCATAGGTAAGTGCTAAATATGACATTATGTCTGAATAGGTTTCTCTGCATGGAAGCATTTAAAATCATATTTAACATATCCTGATGGACCTAGCCTACTGTATCTTAGCTGCTGGTATCAAAAGGCTCAAGCACAGTTGATTAAAAAATGTTACATGATAATGATACAGCAAAATGTTAGTGGAATGGAAAATTTTTTGGTTTCTACCGAACAAAAGGGTTGGACTGCTTTCAAATGCAAACAAAGAGAGCGCAGGAAAAACACTAAAATGTACAGGGCAGTGAACCCAAGGATCTGGGAAACACTGTGTCGAAGGCCCAGAAACACTAGTGCATTTATTTCAAATATTTTTGCCTCGCAGTGATGCCTCACAGTTCAAATATGATGAACTCTGACACGAGTTTGTATCTTTGGACATTAGGGCTACTGTATTGGCTGTGTTGACCTCAGAAGGACTGACCCTTCATACAGGAGCACTGAAGCAGCATAAAATTACGACCTTTTTAACATGTAATCCCCACTAACTAACAATAGACACATAACCATGCTGAGGTATATTTACAATTATCAGATATAATTGTTTTTTTAAGTTGGTGAGTTAGCATGCTTGCTAATGGTGTGTAAGGTCTATGGCTAACTGTGCTAATTAGCATGCTAATTATCCACATTCTATAATTACCTGATATAATTATGTTCACTTTTGTGTTGTTTCTGTTTGTGGTTAGCAAGCTTGGTTAATTAGCTTGCTATGTGCAGCAGCATGGTGGATTTTTTCTTCTTCTCCAGTTTCACAAGACGGTTGCTACTGTCTACTTCACAGGATGACTGTGTCAAGATCTCTGTGCGCAAGAGGGACGCACTTGCAGGAGTATTTTATTAGACGCGGTTTTATTTAGACTGGGTGGTGAACGCCAACACAGAACAGCACAGGAAGCGCATGGTCCTGAACAAACTCAAGAGATAACTGTTTACAGTCACTGGAACAGTCCAAGGACCTGCTAAAACAGGGAGTTGAGCAGAGCGAGGCACAGTGGAGAGTCGTGTGCAGAAAAACAGAAACAAACACAAAATGCTGACTTTCAGGTACGGCTGGCTCTTGAACATTTTGGGGAAGTGAGACACAGGCCTTACTGACAAGTGAGGAAACATACACAGGTAAAGATACTGGAAAATTAAGGAGCTAACAAAACCACATACATACATACGCTTGAAACACGCATACATATGTATAAAATCATAAGTAAGTATGTATGTCTAGGGCAGCTGGTGTCCTAGTGGTTAATGTGTGCTAAGACCACTAAACACCTCTGAAGTACCCTCACTTGGTGAACGGGTTAAATACAGAGAAAGAATTCTAGCATATAGCACACAGGGGACTTTTTGCACCTGAAAAAATGCCCAGCTCAGTTTCTATTCCCTAAAGCTTGAGGAGAGAAGAAGAGGAGGACAGGGAGCAGCGAGTACAGGCACTGAAGCGTTTCTGAGTGTTTTACTCACAACTCTCTATGCCAGTGAGAGGATGTGGAGTTCCTGCTTCACTGACACAAACACGACTGTACTCAGTGTCTGTCAGCATCTTCCTTTTCCTTTCTACACACAATAAACACACACTCAATTGCACAGACTCCCAGAACAGTCAAGACGCATTAGGGAAATGACAACATTCAGTCAGTTTACAGATGTGAAGAATCTGTAGATTAGACATTTTCTTGGGATATAGGTTCTGTCTCTGCTTCTGGTTTTGTGTGTTCTTTGCAAATGATGTCTGCTTTTCCGAAAAAAAGCAAAAAAGGTCCTTAAAGATGATGGCTGTTCTAGTTACTGCAGTTACAGATGACACACGCTGCCATGTTATGTGGGAGGGATGCTGGTTGAAAAATGTGGTTTTATTTACATGCATTTACACCAAACATCTTTACAATTAATATCTTATATCACCTTCTGAAGCGGTTGGAGTGATCAGATTTAGGTCAGCTTTAAATGTGTTTCGTGTGCATTTACACATGTATTTTTGGGGATTATGGACTGGATAGGGCACATGGCAAAAATATCTGCCAACAGTATCAAAAACAGCAATAACTTTTATTTAACATGTCAAATATTTCCGCTGCAGGTACCCAGACCCTATCCCGGGGCCAACAGGTGCAAGGCAGGGGCTCACTCTGGGCCACCATTCACACCCACAGAATCCCCACTTGACCTGTATGTCTTAGAGCTGAGAAATCAGAGATCCACACCACCATGAGCAGAACATGCAAACTCACAACCCCCCAACCCTGAGGGTGTGAGGCAACAGTGCTACCCACTGTGCCACTGTGGGGCCTTAAATCCAATTGATTTTTTACCGCAGTGCACACAAAAACAAAAAATGATTATATTACAAAAGTGCAGTAAGACAGTATTTTACCTGCAACCTTTCGTTGTCCCTGAGAAAGCTTTTTGTTTAGCAGAACTACTAAATAAATCTTGGAATTTACCCAAACCAAACCAAATACAACTCAGCAAACATGATGGATTAAAACGCTAAGATGTACTTGAAATTGTGGAAGTTGCATTGCTCTCTCCTTAATGCAAAAGAGTACTTTTCTGCCAAAGGTTCTACCAGGTATCACCAATATTTAAAAACATTATTAGGGGGTTATTTGTGTTGCTTTTCTTTTTGTACTAACCTATAATGATGGTGAGGATCTACAGATTTGTGCATCATTGTTTGTAAAAATGCATTTGGTTTTTCCCTGTTTTTGTCTGTCCCGGGCATGTGCACGAGGCGATCTCTCTGACAGACATTTTAAAGGTCTCTCGACCACTCTCTCTCTCTGATAACACTATATGTATGTTTCATTATGCTTCAGAGGTCTCTCGACCAGTGTTTAAATGATCAATATTCAGCTACTGATCAACAAGTTTTATACAAGACATACAAATTTTTATCCAACCGCTTTTATCCAAAGCAACTTCCATTCCTTAACTACAGGGGACAGTCTCCCTGGAGCAACTTGGGGATAAGGGGCTTGTTCAGGGACCCAGTGGTGGTGTGCTGAAATTAGGATTCGAACCCATGACCTTTTGCACCAGAGGCAAGTATCCTACCACTAGGCCACCACCTGATTACAACAGTTGTTCTGACATTGGAGCAGTCCTGAAATTCAGCACAAGCTCCGAAGAGCAGCAGACACTATTTTGGCTATAAAAATAATAATAATAATAAACCTTGAGAAGAAAGATTGTGTGAATTTTTGCTGGGTAGCAGACCGTGTTCTCCACATTCTGCATTTGCTAGGCTTGCCCAGACTTGTTTTCTATTTATCAGTTATTCAGCTTCAAGGTGTTCATGATTCCAACGGTGCGACAAAGGCACACGAGTGTCCTCTGTGCAGAATCATCATGTGATCATACACTTCCTCCAGTTTCTCCTCTACCTCACTCTCCACTGGGCCTTTCTTTCATCCTTTCAACTGTCTCTCACACTCCCTCACTTTCTTTCTCTTCCATTCCATACACAATCACTCTGCCACCCTGCCCCTCTCATCTCACTCTCTCACCTCCCTGTCTCTCCACACCTTCTCTCAACCTGTGAGAACACAGCCTAGGTAGAACAGCACATCTATTTAAAGAAGCAATCACTGTTTCAGAAGCTCAGAGAGAAACACTGAGAAACAGCTGTTAGGTGGAATACCACGCCCAGGGGTTCACTGCACACAAGAATAGAAAAGTGGTCCTGCTGAGTGTGAATGTGTGGCACACACAGGAGGAGAACACAGACAAAAGTGTTAGAGAATAAAAGGGGAAAAAGGAAATAAAGAAAGAGGGGGGGGGGGGGTGGTGATAGGAAACGAGGAAGAAAAACTGAGATAAATAAAAAGAGAGGAAAGAAGAGAGGAAGACATGAGACAGCGAAAGAGAGGAGAGAACAAGAAAACAAAAGAAAGAGAGAGAGGCCGAGAGAGGGAGAGAAAGAAAAGAGAGAGAGGGAGGGAGTGAGTGAGGAAGAAAGACAGTGAGATAAAAAGAAAGGAAAGGTAAGTGGATGAGAGAGAGGAAGATTGAAAGAGAAACAGAGAGAAGGAGAGCAAGTGAGAAAGAGAGAGACAAAAAGAGAAAGAGAGCAAGAGGCAGAGAGAGAGTGGGAGTGAGGAAGAAAGAGCATGAGATGAAAAGAGAGGAAAGGAGAGAGAGAGAGAGAGAGAGAGAGAGAGAGAGAGAGAGAGAGAGGGAGAGAGTGGGGCTCGGTGGATTAGTATGAGAGGTGGTTGGTAATCCTCGTGAGCCATTCATCCATCTGTATCATGTTATTAACAAGAGAGGAATGCACAGGAAGTGAAAGAAGAATAGCAGAAAAAAGACGAGGAAGGAAGAGGAGGAAGAGAGGGAAAGAGAAATTTTGACAGGATGAAGAAAGATAGAACAGAAATAAAGAAGAGAAAAGAGAATATAGTAACACAAAGTGAACTGTAACGTTATCTAGCCCTAAAAAGGCACAGTACCTAAACACAGTGACTGATATAACACTGAGAAACACCTCTGATGAGGGACTGACTAAGTTACAGCAGTCTGCCTATAGGGGCCGTCAGGCGCAAGGGATCGCGGCTTCCTTAGAAAAACATGCACCAGCAGTGTGAATGAAATAAACCAGACTCAGAGTTGTGCTTAGTGACAAACTCCCTCGGATCTACAAAGAACTTAACAAATACCTCACATGTAATAACCTCTCTAATACAGAAATGTTCACATATTTTCTAGTGTTAGACAACCACAGTATAACTGCAGAATGCAATGTTGGAAATCTAGACCTGGGAGTAAGAGATTATACATCTTGTGGAAACCGAGTAGAAGAGTTGAAGCCATTATAGCTGTAAAGGAGGGACCAACTTAATATTAATGTCTATGTATTTGTGTGGGTGGTGGTGGCCTAGTGGGTACGATGCCTGCCATGGGTCATGGGTTTGATTCCTACCCTCAGCATTCTGTCACGTTGAGTGAGGAGAGGCACGAACGCAGGTTCTCTTGAATGTGTTTTATTTACAAAGACACAGACTCTACATCTAACAAAAAATAAATACATTAAAGACACGAGAGGAACGGGTAGCGTGAGGGATAATTGCGAGGGATAACCAGCCACAAAGACAAGAACTCACAGCACTTAAATACATAACACGCTCAGACAAGATCCAATCAGAAACCCAATCACCTATACTAAATACTAGACAGCTGACAGTGACTATAACAAACATACTCCCAGAGTTCCAAAATAAAAGTCCCTAAACAAAATCACAACAGCGGCCTCTACTGGCCGCTGCCCAAAACCTTACACATCCCACCACTGGGTTCCTGAGCAAGACCCTCAACCTTGAGCTGCTCCTAGTGTAGTTACAGAATGGTTAGAAGTCGCTTTGGATAAAAGCAGCTAAATGGCATTAATGTAAATGAATAAACCAGACACAGAGCTGTACATACTGAAAAATTCACTTAGATTCTCGAATACCTCACATTTAATAACCTCTCCCATACAAAAAGGTTAAGGTGCTACACAACCAGAGTCTGTTCTTCGGCCACCATAAGAGAGACACTGCCTGGCCATGTCACACATTCAAAACTCTAATTGGGCCTGAAATTTTGGTTCGAACCCAAATGCAGTGTGATAATTTTCCATCCAAGCACGACATGACCTGACAATCGACATGTCTAGTGTCCAATCCAAACTCAACCCAGTCATCTCAATCTAATCACCCAATCAAGTTTTCTTCAAAACTGACCTGAACTTGCTCATCATAAAACTTGACAATAAAAGGTTAAAGGGTGGCGAACATAAATGCCATCATTAGATCATGCATAAATAAAACATAAAGCATGTAAAATAATTATGAAAATGACCAGGTGTCCAAAAAATACAGTTATTAACCTCTGTAATAAATCTATTTCTCAAACAGTGCTTTCATACAACATCCGAAAAGGGTTTGTCAGGTTTGTCTGAACTCCACTGTTGTCACTGTTAGCCTTCACCTGATTCATTGTAAAATTCAGTTTCTTTACATATAACACACTCAATACAGCACAGACAATATTCTTGGCTCAGAAAATGAATATACAAATGTACACACACGTCGATATAAATAACATAAGAACATTAGCGATGGTCTAACTCTCTAATGCCCTGTCCATTAGCTTTACAGACAGACCATTAAGGAACATCAATACCGCAGCAGCCAGACACAGACACAGCCTTACGCCCATGGCCCCATGAAACCAAATGTGTTATTAAGGTCACACTGAGACCAGGCACAGATTTTTTTGTTGACCTTAACTTTAATAAGTGAGCTATAAACTGTGTACTGGAGTAAATGTACCATGGTCTTCATGGAAATTCCCTGCAAATATTTAAAAGGCAGCAGCAATACTAAGGTAATAATGTGTACATGGATCAGCATGACCAGCATTTTAAATACTTTTAACATTTCATTGCCTGACTATTGATTTAAGGTTTGCTGAGCAAACGTATCATGTTTTTCTTCCCAGGAGTGTTTAATGATAGAACAGGTGCAATCATAGTCCCTCAGCCTGACCAAACAACATATTCATCTTCCTGCCACATTTGAATTCTGCAGTGTGTCATGATGCCTGCTAATGTGGACACCGGTGACTCTACATATTCCCTTTTGGGCTAAACTTCCTGTGAGGTAGTAGCAGCACAATTCCTCAAATGAAGTAATTTCTTGACCAGTATATTAAGAAATGTCCTTTATATACTTTCCCTTTGCAACATTTTTACATCATATAAACCTGCTAAATATGTCTGATAGTCACTACAGTCATTGTAAATCCACCTCCGCCAGTGTAAAGTTAAAGGTTCAGCAAGGTAATGGCGGAGCTTCCAAAAAGTTTCATTTTTCTCTGCAGGTGGCAAGAAACACATACAAATGTCAGCCGACATCAGCAGAGATGCTTGAAAGTTTTATGCCACAAACAGCCAAGCTTTCATTTCTTGCACAAAATACTGTTATTTCTGTCTGTGCAACGGTGTGGAAACAAATGCTTATGTGGGAAAAATGTTTTCCCTTATGAGCCTCTTGTCATTGGCTTGTTAGTGCAGCATGAGGCATCCGAGTGGTAAAAGAAAAAAAAAAGTCTTAGTGTATTGTGTCCTCCATGAGGGGATCGCGGACGCTAATGAAATCTGACATCTTGAGGGGGTGTTAGCCTTAATGGCTTAGGACAAAAGCCAGAAATTTTTATACAACATAAAGCAGTTCAAATGAGTATGACAGAGAAGGAATGGCAAGGCTAATGAAGAAATTGCTTCTGTTTCTATCATCGTTTCGAACAGGTGGTGGAGGCAAAGTGTGTCTGCAGAAGGAGATGTAGAAAATCAAGACTTGAGAGTATGAAATGATGCATAAACAATCTGTTGTTTACTGGAATTTGGGCACTTGGTACACTATGTGAACAAAAGTATTGGGACACCTTAATTGCATTCAGGTGGAACCTTTGGACATTTTGGACAAAGCCATGCTTCCAACTCTGTGGACACAGTTTGGAGAAGAACCTTTTCTATTCCAGCATCACTGTGTCTCAGTGCACAAAGCAAGCTCCATAAAGACATGGTTGGATGAGTTTGACGTGGTAGAACGTGACTGGTCCACACAGAGCCCTGACCTTAAACCCATCCAATACCTTTGAGATTAACTGGAATGGAGATTGTTAGACACAATTTTGGAGAGTGAAAGCTGTTATAGCTCCAAAGGGGAGACCATATTGAAATCTATATATGTGTAATGGTCAGATGTCTCAATACTTTTCTCCATACAGTGTATATTTATGCAGCCATGTCCTGATGGGAGGTAATGGGACGCTCAGTGAGTTGAAACTCATTAGGTTGAAATACATGGCTTCAGTCTAGCATGGCATGACACCAAGCCAATCCAACACAAAATAACTGTAATATAAAAATGTCTACTTTCTGCAAGTTATCACACAATTATGCCAAGAGTGGACATGCCGAAGGCCTTTTTTAAGCAAATCACATTCTGGCTGTGTGTTATGTTCAAAATGCAGATGCACTTGTAAAACACAAACTCTGCTTGTCTCCTTTAGGCATTTGGATTTAAAGGTGTGAAACATAGGAGGATTATGCAGAAAATGAGCAGAAATGTGAAAGTGCAGCTGAAAAATTCTACTCAGTTTTCTTAAGTTGCAGTCACACTAGACATTTACATAGCCTTGAGAAATGAGCTCGGGCGAGACAAAAAGCAAACATATTTATACATAATTATAATATATACTTACAGTCCCTGACAAAGGTCTTGTCGCTTGTGTACAAATTGACCTCAAGTGCTGCTGAAATATATTTCTAATAAAGATTTATTTACAAGAAATGGTTCATTTTATTCCCAACAGCATTTGTAATAATGTTTCAGTGCAAAACGAAACTGTCAAAAAGTATTCTAACATTCAAAGCTTGGTAAAGCCCATTGAGTCAATTTTTGCAAAGACGTAAGTGTTTTCGCCTTGTCATATGAGCTTCATCTGTGACTAATAATGGATCAATTAGGTCTCAGGTGTGTATAAAAAGAACCCCAGTACACTAGACCTTCACATCAACT
>JBBJLR010064169.1:0-11239 GCA_037577145.1 Brachypetersius gabonensis
CACACACACACACACACACACACACACACACACACACACACACACACACACACACACACACACACACACAGACCAAGTTTGGCCTACGGCATTGCTATCATCACACACACCTCGGACCCCACACCGTCACATGGCGCTTCACTCCACGGCTCTAGACAGGGCCCAGCGTGGGCCAGGCCCCTGCACTGAACAGACAATGATTTAAACATTAATTTATTATCGCGACACGCGCTGCTCGAAGAACGGAACTAATGCTCCGTGTGTTCTGGACGACTACTTAAAGCAACACACATATGCTGTTATCTAGAACCTGAAGCCCAGCAGTGCGAAGTGTAAACTTCAGTTGTAAAAGCTGGAGCCTAAATGGACTACAAGGAGGCGAAGGTAGAACTGTAATGAAAATATATGAAGAGCTAAATATAAAATAAAATATATGAAATAAATTATTGACCTATTTTGCCGTTATATATGTGCCCCCCTAAAAAGACACTGGGCCCTGGTCATTTTGGTCTAGAAGCGCCACTGCTTCTCTTTCACACATGCTTGTTTTCTCGCTGTGTTCAGGGGGTCCTCAGGCTGCCACAGGCTCGTACAGTGCTGGTACAGTGTATTTATGTCCTTTGCCTTTTTCTGTGGATTAGTTGTGTTTTTATGTTCTAGATTATGATTTCACAACTATGTTAGGATCAATAAGTGACTTCGACTAGGATCAGGATTGGGTGTGTTTGGACTAAAACCAAAATTCGGATCACATCGCTGTGGGAGGAACGGATCTGTGTCGGAACTCGAGGACCCCCTGTGTGTGTGTACATACTCCAGTTTGCCACATCATTAAAACCCCAGAATAGTGAAATGAACATTGATGATCTCAATCATGCTATAGTGCTAGAATGGAAGAGGTCAGTCAGTGTTTGGCTGGGAAGGGCTGAGTTGTGTTGATACTGGCCAGTTATTCTTTGAATTGGTCCTATCAACACTACCAGGACCCTCCTTAGCTAACCGCTCAACTCGTCCTAGTATCATCATTACTAGGTGAGGAACCAGCACATCTCTCACAGTCTGCAGAAACCCTTGATACAGTTTATCTTCTTTTGAGAGGTCAGAAATCCATGAGGCCTGTTTAGCTTAGCATAGATATCAGACACGTTGGGTAACAAGCAGTGTTGGGCACGTACTTTTAAAAAAGTAATTAGTTACAGTTACTAGTTACTTCTCACAAATAGTTAGTAACTGAGTTACATCATTATAAAAGTAACTAATTACCAGGCAAAGTAACTATTGCGTTAAAAATCAAATTTAATACAACTATAAAATAAATATAAAACATTGTTCACTAATCTACACTATTTTAATGTTGTTGTGGGACAACGTGAGAGACAACTATCAGATTCAACATTTCTGACTCTTCACATCAGCGGGGAAAAGTAGTGCTTATACTTCCAGTTTGCAAAAGCTACCTTTGAACTTGCCATCATTGTGATTCCTTGATGTTGGTGTGTGTGACTGACCATGTGTGTGTGTTGGCGTGTGTGCGTGAGTGACCGCGTGTGTGCTCGTGTGTGAACACCTGCACTACTCTGCCTCTGATTGGCAAACAGTGGAAATTTACTCGCTCTAAGCCAATCATCATCACTGGTTCCGCCCCGGCCCCGAACACACACACACACACACACAAACACACACACCACAGAGAGAGAGAGAGGTCCTATGGCTGAGAGAGACGCTGCTCGCATGAAAACCGCTTCACTGTTCTCAGTTACAGTGACGCGCATTTTTTTGTCGGTAACGGTAACGGCGATGTAACAGCGGTGTAACGGCGGTGTAACGAGGAAACAGTAATTCGTTTCATTACTAGTTACTGAAAAAAGTATTGTTGTTTATTTATAGCGCCGTTATTCCCATCACTGGTAACGAGTGAACAGTCAGTTCTTGAAGTGGATCTGTTGGAAGCAGGAAGGTTTAAATATCTGAGAGATTTTGACCACATTGTGATGGCTGGACAACTGGGTCAGAACATAAGGTCAATAAAGATTTAAGCAGAATGGTTATATATTAGTAGCAGACCATGCTAAACCCAGCAACTTGAACTTGATTGCCTTAATCTGGACAAAGTTTCTCCCCTCAGGCCCGCACTAGTGGCATGGAAAAGGTGGAACTACAGAAGATAAAGTAGGTCTCTTCACAACAAGCTATAAAACTGGATGTGTTCAAAAAGTACCAAAATCCTGAGACTGGACTGTCACATCAGTATAGTAAAGAGGAAAGGCGACACCTGTTTCCTCTTCGGAAATGAGCCTGCTTTGAATGAGCCTCGCTGTATCTCTGGCCCTCAGAGCTCGTGGCTTATTTGTATTATCTTAAGCGGCGCGAGGAGCGCTCTGAAGTACACGAGTATCAAACACGTTCCAGCTCCGCCAAATCCAATCACTCTCCTGCAGCTCTGCAGACAGCTTCCTGCCCGCTCCCTAGTCTTTCCCGCCCTCTCCAAGCTCTTTAGGAACCGATGCCGTGTGTGTGGCCCCCTCGAATCCTCTAACACCCACAACCCCCTGCGTCCAGGGCGCTTTCGCGGCTCTGTAAGAGGATTTTCGGCTGCTCTTCCACTCATTTCCTTTGCAAATGTGCTGCAGCTGGAGATTGCTAAGTTGAACAGGTCTCTATCTCCCCCTGTCGGCTGAACAGGGAACTGCGGCATCATAATTATATTTCAAGGGCATTGACCCGGCCGTTTCTTTCATCTCTGGTGGGGTGTGTATCTTGAGTCAAGGAGAAAGAGACATGCAGTTTGAGAACACGTTTCATTATTTAGTGCCTCCTGGAGTGGAGAAGAATGGAGAACGGTGCCTTTCGGGGTGCATTTTGTATTGCCTGACAGCTGGTTGATATTAGGATTTAAAATGCCTTACAGACCCGATCTCACCACCAGCTCAGGGTGGCAATTTCAGTTTCTCTTTTATTATTAGCAAGTTTTTTTGGCCTTGGTGTACAAATCATGACCAGCAGAAGACCTGTCAATCAAACTGTAGAGCAGATGAAGCCTTATGCTGCCAGTTTGTTCATTTTATCACTTGTGAATTAACAAACTCTTCCAAATATAACCTTGTTTTGTTGCTCTGGATCACTTGTTTGATATGTTATGAGATGACAGATTGACAGATTGTGACATTTATGACAGAAATGAACCACCAGGGAGCCCCTGAATGGCACAGTTGGTCCTGTCATCAGTCCTGTCGTAGGTCGATCGTGGTCTTGTTCATAGCGATTCTGACTCTAAGAGAGCATAATTCAAGATGCCTCACTTGCTCTGGAAGATGCTCCCTCTCCCTCTATCACTCAGAACCGCTAGCTAGTTTGTTTCTCCTCTTACTGTAAGGACTGAAAGATCTGATTTGAGCGAAATATTAACATTTGTAATGTAAGCAACTCAATTTGGTGAGATCCTCAGTTTCCTCAGACTCTCCTTACGCCTGTTCATATTCCCTTTTGCAGTGGTCCAATTACATCCGCGCCACCGTGAGAAAGGAGAAGGGCCTTCCCATCCTGGTGGAGCTGCTCCGCTCCGACTCAGACAAGGTGGTCCGGGCTGTGGCCATCGCCCTTCGCAACCTGTCCATTGACCGTCGCAACAAAGACCTCATAGGTGAGGAGCACTTCATTAAATGAAATGATAACATTCATCAAAATCAGTCATTTTCCTTAATCAGTGATGTACACTGGAGCTATTTTCAGTAGAACCATATAGCAGTTCCTTAATCTACAAGCAAGGACTTGAACTTTTACTCACCAGGTAGAGAAGGAGAAAAGGTCTAGCCATTCACTCACAGCAGCACAAATGAGTGGCACAACATTTGTTTCCTTTGAAGCACTCAAGACCTAAGTATACTGTACAAGATGATACAGAAATGTAGTATTATATGTATTGCTACAGTTTTATGTTCAATCTGGGTAATAAACGTTTCTATAGTTTAGAATAGGCCTTTAATATCAAGCATTAGGAAATGTTTATAATAATTTTGAATATCGAATGATTATTGCCACTCAGAAATTGCCTGAAAAGGCAAGTCAGACCTAGCGAGAGATGTTGAGTGACAGAGGAGTTGTAATATTGAAATATTTAAACAGCTGAATAATTTCCAAAGTTGCAATGACCTCATTTTCTGGCCTTGATTGAACATACCCACGCTTGTTAAGGCATCATTTATTAAGCGGCAGATGATGTAGTTTATGCATTTATAAAGAAAGCTCTTCTCAAATTGCTGGCTCACACTTTTCCGTGTTCCACCACAGGCAGCTACGCGATGAGAGACCTGGTCAGCAACCTGCCGAGCGGACAGCAGCGGCCAGCCAAGAACCTGGAGGAGGATACGGTGGTGGCCATCCTCAACACCATCCACGAGATCGTGACGGACAGCTCGGAGAACGCCCGCTCTCTCATCTCAGCTCAAGCCATCGACAAGCTGGTGGCCATCAACAGGACCAGGTAGGGGTTTAGTGCTGATCAATGTTAAACCAAATACTGCTGTCACTGTCTGCTGGACCACACATTATATACAGTTATGTATTCACAATTAGACTTTTTGTGAATATAGTGGACTCTTATCTGGCAAAATATTTTTTTTTTATTTCCCACAACTGGAAGAGGTCAGTCAGTGTTTGGCTGGGAAGAGCTCAGTTGTGTTGATACTGGCCAGTTATTCTTTGAATTGGTCCTATCAACACTACCAGGACCCTCCTTAGCTAACCGCTCAACTCGTCCTAGTATCATCATTACTAGGTGAGGAACCAGCACATCTCTCACAGTCTGCAGAAACCCTTGATAAAGTTTATCTTCTTTGGAGAGGTCAGAAATCCATGAGGCCTGTTTAGCTTAGCATAGATATCAGACACACTGCGTAGTACGTCTGGGGCAGAAGCTTACCTCCCCTTAAATGATGTAAAGGCGGTTCTCCACTGAGTGGTACCGGCTCAGTTTGGTTCAGTTTGGTTTTGGCAGTTTTCCACTACAACTGACACAATCTGACAACCAAACATTCTGAGCAGCAGTGCGAGCGGAGCACTCTAAACTGAGGTAAACAACCCGGCATCATTACAATCACCAGCATGGATGAAGTCAGAGGAGTTTTATTTCTTATCCTTGGTTTGTGGCTGTTTGCCACAAAACGGAGACAATTGGCACCAGACAAGGCTTAAAGAAGCTAACGCTAATGCTAACGATAGTCAACAACACTGGCGTAATCATAGCGACCACCAATCAGTAACCTCCAATATGTACACGTCAACATTTAGTATTGGTTCAGCGCGCTTGGAACCTCGGCCAAGGTGGTACCAAGAATGGAACCGGGTACCAGGAACCAGATTTTAGATCTGGAAAAGCAAAAAAAGTGAGTACAGTTGAACCGAACCGAGCCGGTACCAGTCAGTGGAAAACCCCCATAAGTGGACATGTAGGTGAACGTCTGGGCATGCGCTATAATTCACAATCCACACAGCGGCAATTCGTGAAACCAGAGCTAAAATATTGGCTCTGCTTCAGTCAGGAGATAAAGAGGGATGAGGGGAGGGAGAGAGAGGGAAGGGGAGACTATTTGTTTGCCATTGACAAATGGAACACTTTATCATCATATGCTGGCAATATTAAGAGCCATCCGGAAGAACATGTTCAGACAGTGGCTTGTTCATCTCCAGCGCTGATTTATATGCATTTGTTTAGCCATACTTTTTAGGAAAGGCCATTTTTGGAGTGCATTATTTATTGTAAGCACTTTTTTTTTTTTTGTCGTAATCATAGTATTTGTGATAACCTACATGTATCATCTTATTCTGCAGCAGTTTAGCCCCGCCCATTCACACAGAAGTTATAAAGAGTGTTTCAGCCCTGTGCTGCTTTCTGAATGAGCTGCAATACAGGGCAGCCAATCAGGAAAGAGATCATTTACATGCATCAGTCTTAAAGGCACAGTAACAAAAAAAAACAGCTTGTTTAACCCTAAGGAATAAACCAAGGTTGTAAAAGTGTGATGTAAGAATGAATTATTTAACACTCTCAAAAATGTGATCCTACAACAATAAAATAGCAAAATGTAGAATATTGGCACTTTAGTAACAGCTCGGTGTTTTTATATATTAAAAAAATGTCTATTATAATATTGTGGCTAATAAATGGTTTAAGAATAATAATAATATGGGCCTGTATTTTTTCTGTATTGTCTAATAGTTTTTGATGGTGTTTTGTGGGTTGATATTAAAATGTAAATGATTCTAACATATGACCTGTGGCTGGTTCTGGATGCATTTGATGGTTTTCTAATGGAGCCAAAAGCTGTTCTACATGAAGCCAATCAAGAACTTTAAGCCAAAGAAGTAAAACCATCAGGTCTCTCTAGATCTTTCATGGGGATCTTGTCAGTTTGGGCTTTTTGGAGGTTCTCCACTTCAAAATGCCACTTGGTTTTTCTCAAATTCACCCAGTGCCCACAAATATGCAAATGTGTCTTTATCCTCTGTCCACTACTTTGAGTTATTTCTACCTTTCTTTTGTGTACGAATCTTTGCACACTGCTAATGCTAACCGTTAATGCTAACGTTTTTTTAAGCAATAAAGTTTTATGATTCTCATTATTTACTTTTACATTTTCATTAAGAGTAATGCATTAAAATGAAATTAAAGTGTTCTGGGAGCAGATTTAGGGACATATTTAGGGTTTACACTCTAAAAAAAAATAGGCATTTTTAGGGGGTTTTTTTGTACCAAAACACAACGTGGTTTTTCACTATACGTGGGGGCTCTTGGAATGTAACCCCCGCGAAAAACGGAATATTACTGTACATCAGTGCTCAAGTCCACATCTGTCCCTTAAACCTGTAAAAGATAAACTTCAATCAACATGTGCTTTTAACCAAGTGGCTGCATGCTAGGAACAGCTAGACAACTCCTGTCAAAGAAAAGTCTGAGGTTATGGCAAGTTTGTTTTTTTTGTGTTTTTTCTGTTCCACCACTGGGGGGCCAAGACTGGAGAGAGTCTTGATGCAGGTCTTCACAATAATCTGTGCAACAAACTGCTGCTACTCAGACATGCAATTTTATTATGGTGTGCTAAATCCTTATCATCCCGTGCCATATCCTTATTATTAAGTGGAATAATCTGATCTCGTGCTGCAACTTTACTACTCATGTTACTCTGTATAGAGAACTCCATTCCACTTTTAGTGTAAATAGTAAATAGTGTATTTACTACTAAACAATTTCTGGAAAGCTTTATTTTGCCTTTATATTATTTTGTATCTTTTTTTTTGTCTTTGTGTGTCTGTGCAGCCGTAGCATAAGTAATTTCCTTATAACCCCATCGTCCGTATCCTCTGCTCAACAGCCAATCAGCCAGGGAGACCAAGGCCGCTTCCCACATCCTGCAGACCGTTTGGAGCTACAAGGATCTGAGGAACACCTTGACCAAGGACGGCTGGAGCAAAAACCATTTTCAGGTGCGGCGCAATCTCAGCACAGAACAAATTGTGCCTCTTCCTGTGTCCCGCGTCTTTCATCTGCGGGCCTACTCACGAGCTCGGGCCATCATAAACTCCGCCGCATGCCGTAAAGTGCCCTGTGTGTCTCTGAGAGCTTCATCAAGGGCTCTCAAGAGCTTTTAGAGGGAATGGGTTCTGCGCTAATAGAACAAGCTGGCATCTGAAAGTTCTCCTGAAAGGAAGAGAAGAGGTCTTTTAACGTTAAGGGTGTATTTGGTTCTTTTAAAGATGCGCAACCTCTTCCATTCTTCGACTCTCCTGTTTATTCTGTCCAGGAAGGTCTCAGACGTCTCAGGATGCCAATATTACGTGGCAGATTCATTTGAATGTTATTTCTCAAACCTAGTTCCTTTAAATGTCATGAACCAAAGATGTAAAACAAATACAAAGAGTTTGATGTAGAATGGAAACACTTAAAGGACCATTTACCCTCATCAGGTCCATGTGTGGAAAGTTGTGATGTCACAAAATACAGTGTATTTACAGATGTTCAGCCTACAGCTGTGTAGCTCCACACTGAAGCTATAAGGATTGTTTCAGCCCACACTGCCTTCCAAAGGAGGCACACAACACGGCAGCCAATCAGAACAATGTTCTTTTTTATTCTAGGGGATAAAGAGAGGTTGGAAAATGGTTATGGAGATATAATGCTGGCGTACAATTTGGTTTGTGTGTATCTATATAAAGAAGGTAAAGTAATAAAAACTGGCTTTTTATTCTGGGGGATAAAAAGAGTGTTGAAAATGCGGTTGGGTTTTTTATGCAAATGAGGCAGTGAGACTTTGGGTATGTATTGCATCATGATGCCTCAAACTGTGTGAAATCTAGCCTGGTACGAAACATGAGCCTCCTCTGGCTCTCCGGGCCAAAAAAAAGCCTGGAAGGCAAAACTGTTTTATTAAAGCGTGTCTGTATTCCTCTTTAGCCCACAGCCAGCGGGGCTCCCAAAGGCTCCAAGAGCGGCAAGCCAGGCTATGATGACACCACCCTGCCCCTGATGGAGAAGAACCAAGGTCAGTGTGAGAACACAAACAGGACACGCCCACACTTGCACGTGGGGGGGCTGGATACATAAAAGCTGGATACAATCAAACCACTCTCCTTTCATCTGTGAGACCTTTTCTATATCAGAAACAGGAACTTAAAGTATGTTTGTATGCCTGAAAGTATGTATCCATACTGTTCAACATTCGCAGATCAAGGATATTAATAAGGGGTTTGTCCCAAGAGCATCTCAGGTACTGCTACTAGGCATTAAAGACCATCCTGAAGGTCTGATCAGTCAAAGTACTCACACTTAACTCATCAAATCACGTTTTTATGGAGATTGCTTTGTGTGTGGAGGGCACTGTGATGCTCGGACAGGAATGGGACGTCCTCTAACTGTCACCACTAAGGGGATTTTTCCACTGCACAACCAGAACAGCTGACCCAAACAGGAACCAGTGGAACTTTCCACAGCTGGACCCATCATGATAACCACTGCCATGTGTATCATTTGTGCAATAACTCATGGATTTTCCGTCGCTATGACGGATTTCTGTCAACAGAGGGCACTAAAGGTCAATAGTTCTTTAATCTGTGAATAACTACAAATATGACATGCTATTGATATCAAACAAAATACTGCACTGTAGAATCCAGCAATGGTGCATTTTGTTCTAATAAGTGAGTGGACGGATATTGCTACTTTGTTATAGCTGTTATATATCAAATGCTAATTGCTTTAACAGTATCTTCCTAAGTAGCTACTACAGTGTTATCTATGGAAAATCATAATTCTAAAAATATAATTTGCACATCAACATACCATTCTAGCTTAAATTCTGACACGCTTTTTAGTGGTGATTATGTTTATGGCTTAAACGAAAGTGATCAGGTTTATTTATATGGCCCATTATAATACACTAAGGTCATTCAGAGTGTGCTTTAGGAATGGAACAATGACATTAAGTATAAAAGTAGTAAGAATTAAAACAATGCACAGAAAATCAATAAACCATAGAACAGCTCCAGACCATTATTCCTCCTCCACCAAACTCTGCATTTGAGGATGTAGTGTTCTGACATCTCCCAAACCCTGATCAGTCCATCAGACTGTCAGATGGTAAAGCACATTCGATCACATTTCCTCTCAAAGGCTGGTGTGCAGCTGCTCAGCTGTGGAACCCCAGAGAAGCTCCTGACAGACAGTTATTGTACTGATGTTGCTTCCAGAGGCACTTTGAACCAAGGACTTTTACATGCTTCAGCGCTCAGCGTCTCTGCTCTGTAAACCCAGCACTTCGGGGCTGTGGTGCTTGCGTCACAATAACAGCCTTACGGTTGTCCAGGGCAGCTCTAGCGGAGCAGAACTGAAATGGACTGGTGTCTTTGCATTCTATAAAAGACATTTAGCTTTTCTACCACCACTTTGCTTAATTCTGTGCAACCTGAAATAACCAAGGAAACAAATTACTGTGTCCACATATTTTTGGCCACATAGGACAGAATGGGGCTTGACCACTATGTTGTTAAAACTCCAGGACCATCGCAGTCCTTGGTGTAGACTCCTGCACGCCATCTCCTGGCCAGCATGTGGAAATGCATCTCATCGCTCACTATCAGCAGTGGGTTCTAACCTGATATTAAAAATAAACCTTTTTTTATACGAACTCAGCTGATTTATAAGATAGGGCTGCAGGGGAATGGGCTGCGTTCCAGGAATACATCACTGAAGCTTTTGCCAGTGAAGGCAATTGAGCTCCAAGCATCTCATTAAGAGAGGAGCCTTCAACACGGCAGCATTATCTGTTGCTATCTCACCACATCGCTGGTGCAAGGCGTACATCTGGCATGTATAGCTGCCATTCCCACTCCATCCTCAACCTCCCACAGTGTGAAAGACTTGTCTTTTGGAGAGAAAAAACAAAGCACCACATTAAAGCTGGGAATGTGGTGAAGAGATGAAACAGCCTTTGAATGCTTTGCAGGCGACAGAGGCTGTGGCAGTGGTGCTATGATACCTATGGACGAGCTGGGTCCAGGTAAGACAGCCCTTGCATGCCGTCCAATGAACAGTCCTTTTTTTTTGTTTTACTTTTCGGTGGGAATGCAACCTTTAAACCTTCTAACACCTTCTGAGCGACGGGATTGAAAAGTGAGCTTTGAAATGAGGTTCTATTAATAACACTGAAACGAATTCTCTAACACGATGCTTGCAGGTCTGTGAAGTTCCCCTTTTAACATCAGCTCCAGGAACCTGATCTCTTCCCGTTCAGAGCTCCATCCAGTCGAAGATCATCGCTCTTTGTTCCTCGGTCTCATGTGAGACGTAGTCTCAGGAGGCATGGAGCAAAAAAGCCTTTTTCTCTCGACACTGTTTTTGTTTTTTTTCCTGCCGTGCGACAGAAGTTTGTTGAGATTAATCTAAGTGGCTCAAGTGATGTTTAGAAAACCAGTGAGTGTGTACTCACCAACCCCTATCTTCTACTTCCACTCTCTGACACTTTATTAGAAACATCACCTTGTGTTTCCACTCTCTGACACTTTATTAGAAACACCACCTTGTGTTTCCACTCACTGACACTTTATTAGAAACACCACCTTGTGCTTCCACTGACTGACACTTTATTAGAAACACCACCTTGTGTTTCCACTCTCTGACACTTTATTAGAAACACCACCTTGTGTTTCCACTCACTGACACTTTATTAGAAACACCACCTTGTGCTTCCAC
>JBBJLR010064190.1:0-10000 GCA_037577145.1 Brachypetersius gabonensis
AGAGAGAGAGAGAGAGAGAGAGAGAGAGAGAGAGAGAGAGAGAGAGAGATAGAGAGGCAATCGATGAGCCTAAAGCCTGGGAGAAAAAGGAGGAGGAAGAGGAGGAGGAGGAGAGGGCTGGTCACTCTGCTTTCAATGGGACAGGAGGAGAGAACAGTCTCCCATTCGTTTCCCCCTCGTTCTTCTGGCTCCACTGAAGTGCTCATCTCTGTCTATGGCTCCTCGTTCTCGCTAGAAGGAGAAACAGCAGGTAAGCTGCTCTCGGTCTGTGGGAAAGGGCAGAAATGACCAAAAGCACGGCATTGTTTTTGTCACAGCGAGGCTTAACAGTAGACACTAGTTAGTGTAAACACAGTGAGTCATTCGCTGTTACGGTTGTTTTTGGACTTTTTTGGGGCTGGTTTCGTGTACCGAGGCGGTTAAATGTGTGTTAAGTGTGCGAGTAATGTGCTGCAGCTCTGTGAGGAGTTGGGCTCCGGGTGACTGAAGGCTCCGTCACTGGATGCTAAAGCAGACTCACCTGCAAATGACTTCACAACGGAGATAAAAGTGCTGGCTCCTCCACGGAGGGTCTGCGAGTTCCGAATAGAGAAGAGTCCGAAATAAAGTGAGCACAGAAGGTGGAAGAGCTGGGATTTAGTCGTCAGGTCCGTTAGAAGTGGAGGTTAAGAGCTAGCAGCTCGGTCCCAGCCGCTTTGTGTCTGAAGCTGTGGCGGTTTGGACGTTAAAACTTTACGATTAACTTATTGCTTTAATCAGCTTTTACTCACCCAAAACCCATCAGCAGCCCAAAACCAACCCGAACGGGAGGCGACTCGATATTTTTGCACGTCGCTACGATATAGAGCGGTTCGATATTTGGCGGTATTTTTAAATGTTGCAAGAATACTAAACATTCCGATGGTACACTATATGGACAAAATTATTGGGACACAAACAAAATTATTGTTTTTTTAGGGTGACAGGACAACCTTGGTGCTTCAGCAGACCAAGACAATTTGGACAACACCATGCTTCCAGTTTGGGGAAGAACCTTTTCTATTCCAGCACGACTTTTTTGGCCTGAAAAAAGGTTTTGAGCTCGTTTCATTGTCCAAACCGCCACAGCTTCAGACACAAAGTGGCTGGGTACGAGCCGCTATCCCTTAACCTCCACTTCTAATGGACCTGACGACCGAAACCCCAGCTCTTACCTTTTCTGTGGTCACTTTATTTCGGACTTTTCTCTATTCCACAAAGCAAGGTCCATAAAGACGTGATTGGATGAGTTCAGTGTGGAAGAACTTGCCTGGCTCGCACTGAGTCCTGACCTCAACCCCATCCAACACCTTTGGGATGAACTGGAACGGAGATTGTGATCCAGACTTTCTCATTCAACATCAGTGTCTGATTTCATAAATGCTACAGAATGAATGAGCACAAAGGGGGACCAACTCCAGATTAGTCTATGGATTTGAATGCAGTGTCATTAAAGACAATGGTGTAATGGTCAGGCGTCCTAATACTTTTGATGGGTTTATAAATGTTGCTAGGACAGGAAACAATTTAATTATTCTCATTAAAAGTATTTCTCCATTTCGACACCAAAATCCGAAAGCCGGTGATGATATATTAAGCCTTGCTGTTTAGATTATAGATTCTAATATTAAATGCAATACATAATAAGTTACACCACAGATCCGTTCCTTCAACAGTGATTGAAAGTTGAAACATACCCTAAGCCTAAGTCACTTACCGATCCTAACACAAAATCCTAAAAACACATCTAAGCCACAGAAAAAGGGAAGGAAAACTCCCCCACTCATACGCCGCGTTACTGCATATTCTTCCGCCACACAACCAAACTAGTTCATACACATAGTCTTAAGTACACGGCTAACTGTGTAAGTGAGTGTGGTGTGTCGAGACTTTTGTAACTCGAGGACCTCTGTAATGGTGTAGATCTCGCGATTGTTCCTACTGAATATTCCGCGTGGGTTACGTTCCAAGAGCACCCGCATACAGTAAAAAACGCGTTGTTGTGTTTTGGTTAAAAAAATTTCTAAAAATGTCTATTTTTATAGTGTAAATCCTAAATATGCCCCCAAATATGCTCCCAGAACACTTTAATTTCGTGTTAAACTCAGGTTAATGCATTACTCTTAAAGTAAATGTAAAGGTAAATAAGTAATCAGAATAAGAAAACTATTACTTAAAAAACATTAGCATTAGCAGTTAGCATTAGTAGCGTGCGGCGATCAACAACAAACACTTGAACACAAAAGAAACATTGAAATAACTCTCTCTACCCACATGTTTAGACAGAGCACAGCTTACTAATACTAAATAAGCTGAGATAACTGAGAAACTTGGGGGCAGGGTGGTTAAACACTAAAACACAAGGACAAGACACGGAGCAGTCATGCTACATGCTGCAGCAGCTTTTTTTTTCATGGCGGTTGACAACTTTTCAATACAGTTGGGTTCTCAGAAAAATCTGCGTTAGACTGTGGGCTTACTGTAGTTAACGGTCACTGCCATTTAGAAATAATTGGAATCCTGGAAATGATGGAAAATCTGCAACAGTAACTGAAGCCAGAGAATTATGTTACTCCGGGTTGCAAAAGTTTATTACAGATATTGAACAAAAATATGTCAGTTATTAACTTTAATCAGTTAATAATAATTGGAGTGTAATGATGCAAAACATCATGGTAATCACAGCGCAGAAACGTGGGGCTGAAATGAAAAGCAGCTTTGAAAGACGTTAAGCAGTGCTGCAAGAGAAAGTAAAACTAGGACTGGAGTTTTGGAGCGCAGATCCGATCACAGGATGCTTAAGTGCCTTATGTGTGACACATAAAGGAGAAAATACAGACTATTTTAGTGGGCAACATTATTTTGAATGAATTTTGAGTTACAGTAGCAGTTGCAGTATCAGTGTGGAGTAGTTTGCTGTTGGTCTTGTTGATTCACGGGACAAAGTCAGAGCCAAGGCCGTAACTCACATGGCAGCGAGGACAGTGTTTTTAAATTGAATTTGGGAATTTTTCTTGCTTTCCAGGAAAAGTCAATATTTCCAATAAATGACACCACCCCGAAGTCTAATAGACTGAATGAAATAGATCTTACACCATTGTGTCAATAACTCTCTCTCACTTTCTGTCTCTCTGTCTCTCTGTCTCTCTCTTTCTCTCTCAGTGTGTTTCTCTTCCTGTCTCTCTCACTCTTTCTCTCTGTCACTCTCTCTTTCTCGCTCTCTTTCTCTGTCTCTCTCTCCCTCTCTCTCTCTTATTGTCTCTCTCTCTTTCTCTGTCTCTCTCCCTCTCTCTCTTTTATTGTTTCTCTCTCTTTCTCTGGCTCTCTCTTTCTCTGTCTCTCTCTCTTATTGTCTCACTCTCTCTTTCTCTGTCTCTCTCTCCCTCTCTCTCACGCTGTCTCTCTCTCTCTGTCACTCTCTTTCTCTGTCTCTCTCTCCCTCTCTCTCTCTTATTGTCTCTCTCTCTCTTTCTCTGGTTCTTTCTGTTTCTCTCTCTGTATCTCTTCCTGTCTCTCTCTCTCTCTGTCTCTCCATTTCTCTATTTCTATCTCTGTCTCTCTGTCTCTCTCTCTCTCTCTCTCTCTCTCACACACACTGTCTCTCTCTCTCTCTGTCTCTCCATTTCTCTATTTCTCTCTGTCTCTCTCTCACACACTCTCTCACAATGTCTCTCTCTGTCTCTGTCTCTCTCTCTGTCTCTCTCTGTCTCTGTCACATTCTGTACAAAAACACGCACCAGTTCAGAAAAACGTCTTGCTCTTTTCGGGCTACACAATATGCTATTTGGGTTCAAGGCGTTCACGCGGTCCAACAAAAGTAAATAGTCCTGTAGAAAGTTGTTCATACTATGGAATGTTCACCACAATGTTTTTATACAAGTCAGTTCTTCTTGTTCTCTCTAATTTGATCTTACAGAGAGATTTCCTCAATTTATAAACAGTGCGCTGTGTCATAAAAGTTCAATAACATAGTTTTCATAGTGCAAGGTTCACATGAACCTGAATACGAAAACCAGGTGGTTCTCATAGAGTGAACAGTATCTCTAGTTTTCATCACTAGTGTGTGATCAACAGTGTCTGCATGTTCCACCCAGTAAGTGTGTATATCATATACAGTATATCATATGCAGTCAATATGTACTGTCATGCAGTCAGTGGGCGTGTATACATGTATACAGTCAATGAGAATATACATCATATATATCATATGCAGTCAATGTGTGTATGTTCTACATATACAGTCAATGAGTTTACAATGAGTGTATATACAGTATCTTATGTCTCACATATGTAAATACGTCCTACTGCTCTGTGATTAGAGCCTTTTGCCCTCGCTCAGAAAGCTCATGAATTCTTGTTACAGTGGAGGATCCTGATTTGCTGTTGCTTTTGTCAGAGTGCTGATTGTTGATTTATCTACAGATTTCCAGGGAGCAGCGTATAAAATAGCATCAGCAGTGTGATTTGCTTGTAAATGATGCTTTATACACTTATTTGGAAAATAAAGTCTCCTTTTTTGTAGCTGGAAGTAACTTTGTAAAGGTTGTCTTACGTAGAACCCGCCATTTGAAGCTGTATTTGGATGTGAGGGTTATTGTCCCAGAGTCTCCCCAACGTACAGCATGCGAGCAGCTGGGCTTTAGTCTGCGCTCCTACAGCTCATATAAGAGTCAAACTAGGGAAATGCATTAATGGCATTCAGAATGTCCTCTTATTTGTAATGTAGATGAAAATATGCTATGCTGGACATGTCTTTCTCTTTCATCGACCGTGTCCTTTTATAAAAGTGAGTTTGAAGCAGTCATCACATGATACTTTGCGTGACAAACCAGGCCACACATGCATGCTAGTCATGATGTTCCACTGTCTGGGTCCGGAAATTGGATAGCTCAATAGGCCTCTTGCGTAAAACCTCATCAATGGCAACTAAAACAAGCACCAAAAAGTAACATACTTAAAGCCCCGAGAGCCCAGCCGGCCCTGTTAATAATTAGCTTTGCAGGGCATCAATATGTGGTCCATATGTATAAGCATGTAGAACCGTGGCTTGAGGCATTTGAACTTGGTAATGACTCATTTCATGGCATGACATGATATTGACCCAAATTCAGTCGATCAGGCACGCATGCAGAGGCTGGGCTGCGTCAGGTTCGCATTGTGTTGTGATTCAAAAGCTGTTGACACTTTCTACTGACCCGTGGACACTTTCCAGACGTTTTCTTGGCAAGAACTATATGCAAATCCCCACAGACGGTTTTGGCACTTAGGTGCTCCGTGCTCTTGCTGCTTCTGCTTCCTCTTAAGAAGCACTTTGTGTGGAGGGTTGCAGAAGTGTTGTTCTCCTCAGGACAGTACATCAAAGTTTATAACCCACTTTTCGCAAAAAAAGCTTGTGAAAGGAACGCATGTGGAATTTCATCATCACAAAAACAACACAGCATTGTCAACGGGGCTTTGGTTAATTTGTTTAACCATTGCAGGTGCTTTGACTTTGGGATGGGGTTTTGGTTCATTGGGCTGATCATTGCGGGCACTTTGGTTTTGCTAACAGGACTTTGGTTCATTCTTGATAGAAGAAGGCCCTTGGCTTTGCTGACAGGGCTTTGGTCCATCGGGCTGACCGTTGCGGGCGCTTTGGTTTTATTGACATGTTTTTTGATGCACCTTTACTCCATCAACATAATGAACTTTATCTCTGCTTTCAGTTTTACTTACCGAGAACCACAGCACCCCCTGTCGCCACACTGGGTCCTGTTAGAGCTTATTAGTGCTCCATGAGTAGCGCTGCTAGAGGCAAAGTGGATTTTTCTGGGTAGGCTTGACTGTTGTTGGAGCTTAAGATCATTAATTAATCTCCCACAGATCTCATACTACCAAAACCCATTATTATTAAAGACCATATTACTCTCACATGCTGTGATAATTTACCATTTTATTTATCATTATAGATATAAGTAAATAGATATAACACTATTCATCACACTGAGGCCAAACTGACAGTGTCCTGTAAAGAAGACGAATCGGGAGAAATACAAGCTTCCAAAATGCAACTAATAAAAAGTTTATTACTGATTCACAGCCGAAGCTCTGCTGCAGGGCTATGTGTGTGTGGAAGGTGGATGCTCTACTTCACCTCGGAGCTTCGAGCATAAAAAGAAGTGGACACAAACACAAGCAGCCACGCAAACCTACGTTTTTATCAAAGCCTCTTTGTTTTAATTTGATAATTTGGTTTGTTTTGTCTTGGTTTTTTTGTGTGGATAAAACCCTAACCCTTTGTGAAAAGACCTTGCTCCCCTCTGCCATCAATGGAAACTGTCCTAGGTTTTACCTGAAAGTTACTGTAAAATATGTGTGATTTCACTAAAATAAATATTAACCGATAATTATGACAAAATTTTGTCCCCAAGCCAAGACAGCCCTATATTATTCAGTAGATTTAGTAGTGCTACACTTTTGTCATAAAACTAAATAATGTGATTCTATTAGGAAAATTACAGGTCAATCCATATGTAAAAATAAGGACAGAATACAAAACACATTTAGTGAAAGTACAATTTGTCCCACTGAAGACTGTTCAAATCAGGCGCTAGTGAGTGGGTTTCACACTGCGTAGATCCAACAGAGAAGCTTTATAAATTGGCGAAAGACCCTAACCCACACTGCATAGTGACCCACATTGCCTTTCTAATGACTCTTTTAAAGTCATAATGTGTCATCGGTTAATGCGTGGTACCGTACGCCTTGCCGCGTTGCTATAGTTACAGCCTTTTGAACTGAATGGCTGTCATCTTTTGGCTTTCAGGGGAAATTTGAATGCGTCTGGTCGGTTCCGCATCTCAACAGTTAACGGCCCGCGGCCCAAGTCTCTCACACTGTCACTTTGTCGCTGCGAGAAAGAGCATCTGATTGAAGTGTGAAAGGATCCCTGGTGGTGATGTGGATCACCCTGCGTCTCCTGGACATGCGATGATTATTTAAAGGGGGGGCGCCTGGTGGGTTGCGTGCGGGAGCAGCTGTTCAGATCAGAGGGACTCGTCACCAGGGACCAGCTGCTGTTTCATACAAGTGATTCATCCAGCTAGACCTCACCTTATGCACTTTGCTGTAGGTTTAGAGAAGAGAGAAACCTTGAGTGATGAGGCTTGGCATGCTTTTAAAGGAGTGCTTTGGTGAAAATCTAATTCAGTCCACTGACCATGGGTGTAGTCACTCAGCCCAGACATGCTACGAGTCCAAATTCTGCTTCTTTAGTTTAGAACTGGAGCTACGGGACCTAACTTCATTAACACTGGAAGTCAATAGGCACCCAAAGCGTTCCTGTAAATACATCACCAAATGTCCATCAAACCACCTCCAGCGCTACCTTTGGGTGGATATTGATTTATAGCGTTAGTTGTGTGGTTTCTGACTCTGGGCCTCAGGAGAAGCACCACACCCAAATACTGGCTGTCACAGAGAAAACCAAAATCAAACCCCATACCACAAAAATCAAAATCAGCATGTAGCCTCCATCAACAAAGCAAAAGAGTTTCCCACCCCATGGAGAAACTGAAATCGTGTGCCAACCCTCCACCCTGGTCAACAAAATGAAATGGCTTCCTTCTACATTTGCCAGCAAGCAGGAAAAAACAGAAGCGTTTACATTTTTTTCTGTTGCTCCCATCTTTAAGGTACTGCATCTAAAGGGGAATTTACTGGTCCCCATGCTAGAAAGCCCTCAGGGGTACCATGGCACCCCTGTAAGATCAGGATATGTGTAAGATCATAGTTGTGGTTGCATTTTCCATTTTAGCAGGAGTACCAGATGAAGAACATCCAAATTGAATGAATGACCCCATTGCCAAGCAGAGTGTACCATCTGGGAAGATTTCTTCAGACTTCCATGGACGTGTTCAGAATTCAGAATGATGTAGTGAGAAGCCAAGAACTTGGCCCCAACACCTTGCACCAATCTTGAAGAGTGTTTTCCACTACAGTCCTTGGGAGCGTCTGGTACAGCAGTTATTTTTCGGGTCAAGAATCTTCTTAACTCTGTCTTTGCAGATCAATTAGGTTTTGACACTTTTGGCTAAAACAAGTGAAAAAGCAAATTGATGGGTCCTTAATTTACCACCTTAACACCTTATCTGACTAAATTTACATATACAGCGTGGTTTTCTTTGCTGGGGTATATAAGGCAGTTCCGAGAGGCCAAGCGACTTGGATGAATCTCTGGAAAATGCTAATTTACCTGAAGAAGAAAAAAAAAAAACCTCAAGATGAACGAAAATGTCAATGGTCTCATCAGGGTTCTGCTGGAGGGGCTCCGCAATCATTTCTCACACTGTTCATGGAATTGGAGTGTGAAAATGTTCTGGGAGTGCAGAGTTCTCAGATGGCAATTGCTGATTTTTTTAATGAGTAGTTCCTAATAAACTGTGGTAAAGGCGTCTGAATAAATTGACCTCTGAATCAAAGTATCTGAGAACGCATGATTCCCCTTTGAGCTCTCCCATTAAAATGCAATAAATGTGAAATTATAAAATACTGCCTTGCTAGGCGCCCGCCTTGTTATAGCGGGGCTTCCAATTAAAGTTCTAAATCGCTAGCAGCATGTAGTAAACATCCAGGGGAACCCCAGATGTTGTTGGTCAGCTGAGACATGTCTGGAGTCCAGATTTTAGTTTAGAGCTGGAGCTACAAGGGCAATACAACACTACAAATCAACTGTCACCCAAATCTTTTACTGTAAATACGTCCATTAAACATCCCTCGACCCACTCAAACGAGGTTTGCTGAGGTGGAGCAGACTTGTGGGTGTGGTTTAGGACACTGGATGACTTAGCGTGAGCTGTGAAAACGAAATCTCACTGTGTAGCCAAATGTTCAAACTGTCTCAGGACTAGAGCTACAGGCAGCTACTTCTTCAGGGCTGGTATTCACCAAGCAGTCATACCGAGTCCTGAATCGCGTCCTCACCTTTGCTTCACCCTACGGAAGAACTGCGTGAGATTTGAGCGTATTGAGAAAAATTTGGGGGAAGTTTTTACAGAAAATGTTTTGGGTGACTATTGACTTCCAGGGCTTGTTAATAAGACTAGACTCGTAGCTGCAGTTCTGAACGAAAGAAGACAAATTTCGACTCTTATGAGCAACTGTGTCAGCAGCAGGTGGAATATTGTGTATGTGATTTTCCACCAAACGATTCCTCTAAAAGAATGTTCTTTGTGGTGTCCCCGGGGCTCTGCTTGCCTTTCGTATTTTCTCGTTGGAAGACCAAAGGCAATTAAAAAACAGCAGAGAATCCAGATGCATTCAATAAATGTCTGGATGGCTTTTTGTCAAAGGTCAACCTGACCTTTCTCAGAGGACACATCGAGGACCACCTCTGGCCAGAGAGCGAGCCCATATCCTTTTTAACTGAAACAGGCATCACTGCTAGAGGCTCCCAGCAGTGCCTGTTATTTTGAATCCTTTTGTTTTAATTGGTGCTCGGTTCACACGTGCTGTGCTCATCAGAACACTGTATCTCTTCGCCTTTTCAGACTGTCTCGTCCTGTGAAGCTCCAGGGTGAGGATGAGGAGCCTGTGCTGACGACACTGTCCTTCTCTCCTTTCCTGAAGCAGCTGTAGGCCCTGAGACCCTCCCATCTGCTTTCACAAGTTCCACCATGAGGAAGAGCCGCAGTGTGTTAACAGTGACGCCCAAAGATGTGAGTTTGATTGACATGTCAGTTTGGAAAGTTTTGCAGCAGTTGTGCTAATCATGCATCACCAGTGTCACATTATTTGGTTAGACAGTTCCATTAGCTCACTATAGTAATACGACCACTATAGTAATAATACTGCAACAACAATAACAATAATAAAAATAGTGTTTATTGCTAATAACAATAATTTATTGTAATACATACTAATTATTATTTTGTACAGGTTAATATTATTTTTTTCAGTATGGACATACAGGAAGATACACGGGATTATAGGAATAATAGCAATG
>JBBJLR010064219.1:0-11236 GCA_037577145.1 Brachypetersius gabonensis
CACACACACACACACACACACACACACACACACACACACACACACACACACACACACACACACACACACACACGCTTTACTGAGTAGGGCTCCAAGAAATTACATTGCTGGTCAGACCGTGTCTCTCTCAGTGCTTGACTGGAGCTGGATTTAGGACACAGCCCTGACCCGTCCCAGCTCTACGGCGCGCGGGAAGGCTCAGCTCGTCTGTCTCCTGATCCGAGAGGAGGTGTGGAGCTAAACCGTCCTCCTGCAGCTCCTCTTCTTCGTTTTCTTCGTTTCGTTTTTTAGGAACTCCTGAATCTCAGAGGGCTCGTTGATATTTTAGGGACAATATATAGTTTTGGTCAGGGCTGTCTCTTTTTCTGCACAGTCTGTGTTGATCTGTTTGCTACGTAGCCAGCTAGCTGCATTAGACGGCAAGTCACTAACTCTTAAATTCACCTCAAAAACAAACAAAAAAACGGTGTAAACTTGTTTTTTAAAGGTAAGATATTGCAGTTCTGCACAGGCTCTGGACTGGAATAGTCATATAAGACTGAGGAATGATGTGTTTAGAAAACACATTTCACATGAAACGTTCCTGGTGTAGCTGGATTTGAGCTCATTTTTGTGTTTTTCCGGGATTTCTGAGTGTTTTCTCTTTTCTTTTCAGGCAGTTTGGGTGAAAAGAAGAGGAGAATGCAATAGAAATGGCTCTAGAACAGTTTAGTGATGTCGTCCAGAGATGTGTAAGACTCAATATTTGGTCTAGATTCATATTGGAAACATTTCTTTCTGCAGTACAGCGTGATATCAGTACGGAATATTGTAGTGCCAGTATTGCCATGTATTTATTGGTTATTTGGTTTTTATTCCTTTTGTTGTATTATATGCTTACGTTTTAAAAATGCATTTAATAGCCTTTTATTTTGGTATGCTGTATGTCTATTCTGACAACATCGCTAATGAAGGCATTTAACTGAATCACAGTATCGTAAAATGTAAAAATCACAGTAATATCGTACCAAATATGACCGCATTGCTTTGTCGCCTCTGTTGCAGCTCTCACCCCTAATTCATATTGATTATAATGTTCCTTGTTATTCACACTAGAGCCTATAATAATAAATAACATGGCCTATAGTCATGTTTATATTTTTAGCCATACTAATACACAAGCGATATAGATGTTTCGACATCTCCTCTAAAGTACTTCTTAAAAGCTTTAGTTAACCCTTTGATGTCTGCAATCGTACAAGTATAATGAGTCTTGTATCTGCAACATAAGTCTGCAGTAAAACAAGTGTATATATTGATTGGTTTTTAATAGAACAGTTTTAGGTTTATGTAAAAAGGGGGAATCACAGAAACACGCGTCTCTGGGCAAACAAGTGTGTGTGATGTGTGTATGTCAGTTCTTTTACCTTGTCGTCTAGTATATTTGTCATATATTCCAGCTTTAATTCACAGTCACTGATTTTTATTCTGCTTTTCTGCCTGCTTCTCCTCAGCAAGCCGTCCAGCATGAGAACTTCTCCCCAGTCGACTTTGACGTGTTCCAGTCTGCGGGGAAGATCTGCATCGAGCAAGGCGACAGTGCCCAAGTGCTGAGTATCGTCATCGATGACAAAAACACGGTAAAATAAGATATCACCCTTTATTAGTCCCACCCGTGGGAAATCTGCATTGTTACTGGAGCGAAGTGGACAGAATAAGGGAAAAAAGTTGAAGCAGCACAACCTATAGAAACAAACACACAATATAATATTAGCAAATAACTAATATATATATATGTATGTATGTATATGTGTGTGTATGTATATATGTATGTATATATGTATAAAAAATATTGGGACACCTGACCATTACATCAGCAGTGACGTTAGTGATGCTGCATTCAAATACACAGACTTTAATATGGACTTGGTCCCCTTCCACTCTTCAGTTGCGATTAAGATCAGAGGACTCTGTGTGGTCAATCAAGTTCTTCCACACTGAACTCCTCCTTTATGGAGCTCGCTTTGTGCACTGGGACACAGTCATGCTGGAATAGAAAAGGTTCTTCCACAAACTGGGTCCACAAAGTTGGAAGCATGGCTTTGTGCAAAGTGTCTTGGTCTGCTGGAGCAATAAGATCACTGGAAGTAAGGGGCCAAGCCCTGGAAAACTAGGGTGTCCCAATACTTTTCATAGAGTCTATAAATACACATGTGTGTAAAGGTCCAATTCAGTCTTCATTGTTGTTTTTGTTGTTGTTGTTTATCCTCACCCTCTTTTCATCAAAGGAGATAGTCCGATGCATGGGATGGAACCTGTTGGAGCCTCTGGTGAAGGTTCTTCTGAAGAGGGAAGACAAGAACGTTCCTCACTGCCATGCCATCCTCACACACTTGTTAGAGGTTTGCATTTGCATCGTTTTGACTTGAGGTCAGCTGTCTGTCATCCGTTCCTGCGTGAATGTCACTCTCTATGTCTGTCTGTCAGGTCTGTAGCCCCAAAGAGCTCCTGGTGGGTCTGCTGGAACAGGTGGAGGAAGCAGAATCTGATGTCATTGTGGAGACCATGGTTCTCTTGCTGAAGCCTTTACAGACTGGTGGGCGTCCCTTTCTGTCTTTTTTTCTCCTTTCTATGTTTAAACCAGGTTCTTTGCCTGGGAACCAGAAGACTGGTTCATTAGAATCAGAAAACTTCTGACTGCACAGGCATTAGACAAGAACAAAATAAAATGTCTTAAGAAATCCAATAAAACTGCAGATAATTCTATTATAAATACTGTTGGGCCGTTATCTGCGTTAACGTGCTGCGTTGATGTGAGACTCTTATCGGGCGATAAAAAAAATATCGCCGTTAATCTATTCACAAAGTTAGATTGGGAGCTGAGTCTATACTGCGCAAGCTGTGGTGACTTTCACCTTGATATTTTAGCGCAAATGTATACCTAGCCGAATTGTACTGTAGGGGGCGAGAACGAGTCTTTGAACCTGTGTGTATGGCTTCTGTGAAATTGCCACATCAAACGTGACGTGCTAACCTAGATGCAGCTATGAAGCCGCTGGGTTTGCTTCAGGGAAAATGTTTTTTTAAGAAGCTTCCCAATGGAAACCTCGACAAGACTAAGGTTGTTTGCACCTTGTGCAATGCGGAATTAGTTTACTGTAGGAGTTGAGAAATCCGTTCTCAAAGACTTACTTTTAGTCATTATTTGGGTAGCACACATATTCTGAATGGCTTCGTCAGAATTAAAATGAGCCATTTTAATCTAGATTAATTCCAAGATTACAGTGAAATTAATCTAGATTAAAAAAATTAATTTATGCCCACCACTAATAAATACACTCTCCTATATACATATATGCCAGCTCTCACCAAGCCTTTTATGGGTACAAGTGAATGGACAACAGCATTCATGGGCTGATAATTTTTTTTGCCTTTTTGTCTGTTCCGGTTACACTCTCTATGTCAGACATTTGAATTCTCTCTCCCTCTCTCCCTCTCTCGCTCTCTTTCTCTCTCTTTCTCTCTCTCTCTCTCTATGTTTCAAATGTCTCTCGACCAGTTTTTAAATGGTCTATGTTCAAGTGTGAGAAAGTCATGTGGGAGGGGCTAATCTGAACTGATAAGTTTTGAGTAGAGATCTAAACATGGGCATGGATGTTGTAGTGCATTCCAAAGTCGGGGAGCAGTGCAGCTAAATGATCTGAGCCCCATGGTGGACATACAGAAGAGAGAACCAGAGGAGGAACGGAGGAGTGTATACAGTCAAGCCTGAAATTATTCATACCCCTGGTAAAGTTTCTTCTTGATTGGAAATGACACAGGCGTCTCCCAGAAGATAGTAAGACGATGTACAAGAAAAATATTTCTCGGCTTTTATTTACATTTCAACAAAAAATGTCCAACATTACTTATATCTTTTGCAAAATGTCCCAGTCTGTGGGAAAATACCAGTGGAGACATGCAGAAAGCTCCTCAGCAGTTATAAGAAGCATTTGTTTTCTGTAAAAGCCAATAAAGGCTTTTCTATTGATTTTTGAGAAGAGTATGAATAATGATGGACCTGCCACTTTTTGTAAATAAAAGCTGAGAAATGTTTTTCTTCACAGTGACGCCTCTTGTACATTGTATTTTTCTCTTCTGGGAGACGCCTGTGTCATTTCCGATCAAGAAGAACCTTGCTGGTTGAATAAAAGTAATAACTCAAAATTTGCCAGGGACCTTAGTGAGATAAGGTGGAGCTCGGTTATGGAGGGCTTTGAATGTTAAAAATGGATGGGGAGCCAGTGAAGTTGCCTGAGGACAATTTTTTAATAATTGACCTGAGCTCTAGTGTCTTGAAGCCTGTTCATGAGGCTGCTGTGTGTTTTGCTCCGCAGGACAGACTTGTTTCTGTGCTTTTGTCAATTTGCAGCTGCCCTAGTGCTCACTCTTAGACTCTCTCTCCCATATACACTGTCAATGCAACTCACCCCATCTCTCTTGACCTCAAAGTATTGAATTCAATACTCGGTTCCCGATCAACTGATCAGAAATCTAAATATATTCAGAATACACCAGATATTCTTGAACATTTTAGCATTGGAATTTTGTTCCCATTTAACAATTTTGGCTATAAAAAGAATAATAATAATAAAAAGAAAACTTTAGGAGGACAGTGGTGTGATTGCTGACACATTGGTTGATAGGCCCTGCTGATTTCATGCCTCTGCCTTGCAGTGCTGCTAAAGCTGGGGAAGAAGAAGGCCTCCTCGGTGGGCATGGCTCTCTCCACGCTGCTCGGCCAGACGGCCCAGCTCCCCGTGCCCCTGAGTAAAGAGCAGGAGGAGGACGACGTGTTCGGCTTGTGCCGCTGCTGCACCGCACTGCTAGACTTCATTAAGCCCTTCGTGGAGGAGGTCAAGGACAACCTTAAACACGGCCGTGGCGTCTCCAGGGACGAAGAGCTGAGGGGAGAACTTCTGAAATTGTAGGTGCCTCCTGCTCACACAGGTTCCCTTCCCTCATTCTGGAGAATTAACCGCCCTAAAAAAAAGTAAAGTGTAAAGTGACCATTGTGTCATATGTCATTACACCAAAGCACACAGCAGGAACAGCACGAAATTCTTCCTCTGCGTTTAACCCTTTTAACTCGTCTAACCCATTTAACTCGTTTAACCCTTTTAACTCGTTTATCCCGTTTAACCCATTTAACTCGTTTAACCCATTTGACCCATTAATCCTGTTTATCCTGTTTAACCCATTTAACTCGTTTAACCCATTTGACCCGTTTAACCTGTTTAACCCATTTAGCGCATTTATAGGGGTGGGCGATATGGCAAAAGGAGATTGTGAAGACAATCTATGTGCTGACGATCTGCCAAAGCAGAGAGATCGTAGTATCATCTGAATAGACTACATTTCATCTATCTAGTGTGGTTCTATTTGCTAGTCTGCTTAATGCCCACCTTATAGAAACAGTGCTCAATCAACAATAGCTTGGTTGTACTGCAAAATAGTAAAAAATTCTGTAGTTACAAACTAACATGTGACTAAATAACATTTTTGCTCATTTAACCCGTTTAATCATTTAGCCCATTCACCAAGTGAAGTAGTGGGCAGCCAGGAACACAGCGCTCGGAGATCAGTGTGTGGGGACGGTACCTTACTCAAGGGAACCTCAGTGATGCCACTTGCAGTCCTGGGATTCGAAACCACAACTTTCTGATCGCAGGACGAACGCCCTAAATGGTCGTCCTAAATTTCTGACATTGTAGAAAATAATTGCAGGCCATCTTTGAGAACAGGGCAACATTGTACAATGTAAACAGGGCATAATGAACTAAAGTTCTCTCACTTCAAAAACAACTAATGAGGAAAAATCTAATCTGGCTCCAGTTGGGCTTTGCTGTAGGGAAAAGCACTAAAGCAGTCCGGGCGTCCTCCAGGAACAGGATCAACAGATCAGTTTGCACAGTGAGCCAAACTTAAGACCTTTTAGAAGCGTAAATGTGTGTTTGAGAAGAGAATTGACTTGTTCTTGTTATTTTCAGCTGTATGAAGACTCTGAGTGAGCCTCTTCTGGAGGTGCAGCTGAAGGATCCAGAGACGCTGGAGGAATCGCCTCTCAGAAATTTCGCCACAGAGATCCTGGTAAAGCAGGGCTGTTCATCTTCAGTAGCAAGTGGGCTGGATATGAAAGTAACTGGGGGTTCGGGGGCTACAGAATTGTGTGCTGTTCAGGCTGTAGTTCCCGCCATGGGGGTGGGGGGGTGGGGGGTGGGGGACTGGGGTGCTGTGTCAGTGCTGCTTTAACTGTCAAACATAACCGTTTTAACTTTTAATGCTGGGTTGTAAACGAGAACTCTGACCGTTAGTCGATAGAGTAGATACATCACCGACCTAAAGCTACAGAGGTTTTCTTGCTGTGTGTGTGACCGGATTCTCTTTCGATACTGCCACCTCTGCTCTGCATTTTTCTGACCAATCTCGCCTCTTTCGGCTGCGATTGGCTATTAATATGGCAATTTCTGTGCTTGGATTGGCTAATTTTAACACAGCAGATTATCTGCTGCTAACATAGCAGATAACCAATCTTGGCAAAAGTAGCCAATCATGATCCAAAACCAGTAATTTACTTAGATCACATGAATCACATACTGATATACTGGCAGTCTGGCGGGCCATAAAAACTTTTGGGCCGCTAGTTGTATAGGCCTGGTTTAAAGTGATGATTTGCCAAAAGTCTTATGTACGCAGACTTATGTCTCAGATCACATGGACTTGCTCAAGTGGTTTCTGACACTGTATTACTCCCTGTTCTCTGTAAGCATGGACAGGCGTGGTTGGCATCGATAAAAAAATCAAGATAAAAAACAAAAAGTCTTTTGTCTTGAAACAGATTTTGTCTGTTTTTGATGTCCATGTTTACAGACAACAGTGAGTCATACAGCACCAGGAGATCGTTTGGCGAAAGTCATATTTACGTGGTTGTCTTTTAGATCAAAAGGACTTTCTTAATTGGTTGCTGAACCTGATGAGTCACTGTTACCTTCAAGCATTGATGGGAGTGGCTGGAACAGTTCCTGAAACTTCCTGAAATATAATACAACACTAGAAACCACATAAATAAGATTGGATAGCTATTTCATGTGGTTTGAGGTGAGTTTACGAAGAGGTGGTGGAGTTGGGGATGGGATGGGGCTGGAACCGGAGTCTATCCCAGCTGCAATGGACGAAAAGCACATGTTTTTGGTGTTGGGAGGAAACCCACACGGTCATGAGGAGAACATGCAGATTCCACACAGAAAGACCCTGCACTTCTTGCTGTGAGGCAACAGCGTTAACCCCTGCTCCACCGTGCGCCATTATCAGAATCTTTTATTTAAAAAAAAACAAAACAAATGCTCGCCTCAGTCACGTGATGCAGTACTTCAAAAATCTAGCGAAGGAGCAAAAATGTGGCAAAAACGGATGCTTTGTTTTTAGTTGTATCTGTACGACTAATGTGGATTTACATTAAACTGGTTGCACTAAAAGGGATGGGAGGGGGCTGTTCTAGATTATGATTTTACAGCTGCGTTAGGATTGGTAAGTGACTGTGGAGTTTCACATGTGAAGTGCGAGATATATTTCTTATATTTAACCTTTAGATTTAAGGTCATTTAAGGCAAATCCTCCATGTTGGTGAGGGCATATCACAGCACGCAATCCCGCCCCCTGCTTAGCAACAGCCAATTGTAATCGCAGGGTGTGATCTCTTTACCGTATCTTCTAAACATTTAGAGCTCAACATTTACAGCTCAAACATCACACATTTAGAGTCGCCGTTTGTAAACACTGCCACTCAAAGACTTGAGACTTGACTTGGACTCGAGCTCAAAGACTCTAGACTTGACTTGGACTTGGTAAAAATGACTTGTGAACATCTCTGCTCTGTGTTTAGGTGATTCTCCACAGCATCGGCGAGCCTCTGCCGGACCTGCTGTGCCACAACATGCTGCGGAAGAGAGAAGTGCCCGGCTTCCTGGAGGAGGAAGTGAGATACCCTAAAGAGTCGCTGGCCTCTTTGGCCTATTTACTCTTCGTGAAACACATCGCCATGGACATCTTTCCTGCGGTTCTGAGGTGAAGAATGACACCATTTTTGAAGCACCTGAAGGACCTTATATCTCTGAATGAAGTTTTAACCACAGCATGTGTCTCTTTTCAGCCCAGTGTTTCTCCTTCAGTGCAACATGGAATATGTTGAGCTCTTGCTAAGCAGGTACGTAGAATCAACCAGTCGAACATCTTCTGTTGGCATTGTTAAAGTAAAGTGGTCTCTTATAGTCACGCGTGAACACACAACACAACACAACACAACACAACACAACACAACACAACACAACACAACACAACACAACACAACACGAAATTCTTTCTCTGCATTTAACCCATTCACCAAGCGAAGCAGGGGGCTGCCACCAGCGAGGGGCGCCGGGGAGCAGTGTGTGAGGATAGTAAGGGAACTTCAGGGATGACACTAGCAGGGTGGGGATTTGAACCCACAACCTTCTAACAGGGTTGGGATTCTAACCCACAACCTTCTGATTGCAGAGGCAACTCCTTAACCACCAGGCCACCAGCTGTCGCAAAGGCTGTGCAGTGACCGGGAATATTTGCATATATTCGCCTATTCAGCCTACAGGATTTCAGCTCATTTACATATTTCAGACTTAAAGGCGCAGTAGCAAAGCCTGTTTATCTTGAAGAAATCATGAAAAGTTGGAAATGAATTCGGACTGTTTTTGGTGCTTAGAAATTTCATAAGTGGACCCAAAATATAATAACTAATTCTGTTCACACTATTATAACTAATTCTGTTCACATTTTCATAACAGAATTGGGCAAAGCTGAGATTGTGTTGATAATATTATGAAAGTCTCTAGATGATATTGGTCTAACTTAGATTAATTTATGTGTTTATTTATTTACCTTAATTTTCAAAATGTATTTCGCTCCCAACAGAACTGAAGAGTCACAGGTGCAGAAAGGCCTGGTGAGAACCATTAAAATATCACAAAACCTTATTGTATTTATTTTTATTTAATTATATTTGATATTATAGTTTTATTAAAACACGGAAAAAAGTTCAATTTTACTTTTATCTTATTAAATTATATATGTGATTAAAACATAATTGATTTCATTAGAACTAGGCTTACTTTAAGGTTAATTTTATGTTAAAATATTGCAGAAAATGTTATAATTATATTATGATTTATATATATGGTTGGTTTCTGTCTCACTTCTCCTCCACAGGAGCTGTATGAGAAAACTCTGGTCAGAGTGGAGGACGGGAGTCTTCCAGTGGACCTTCTGGACCTGAAAATGTTTTTTAGTGTCCCGCAGGTCAGTCCGGCCTCAGTGGGAGACTTCTGTCCTTTAATGGCTGGTTTTTGTTCTTTACATGACAGTTTCAGTCAAATTCCTAATTTCTGGTTCCCTTGGTAAAGGTGTGGGAGTCATGAACAAATGTCTTTATGGTTCATTAGCTCAGTCTCAAAGAGAAGAAAACACTCAAACCTTCAATTGAAGTCAAATTTGCTCTAAAAACTATTATCAGTTTTTATCTTGGATATTCAATGGGCTAAATAACTACAGTGATGCACTGTAAGGACAAAAGCATTGGGACGCACCTGTTTTTCAGGGTTTGGGCTCCTTACTTCCAGTGAAAATCAATTTTCAGCAGACCAAGACATTCTGAACGGCGCCATGTTTCCATCTGTGTGTCCCCAGTTTGTGGAAGAACCTTTTCTATTCCAGCAGGACTGTGTCCCAGAGCACAAAGCGAGCTCCATAAAGACCTGCTGGAGGAGTTCAGTGTGGAAGAACTTGACTGACCCACACAGAGCCCTGACCTCAACCCCATCCAGCACCTTTGGGATGAACTGGAACAGAGACTGTGATCCAGACCTTCTTGTCCAACATCAGTGTCTGACCTCATTAATGCTGTACAGAATGAATGGACATAAATTTACACAGAAACTCCAAAATCTTGTGCCTTCCAAGAAGAGTGGAAGCTGTTAGCTGCAAAGGGGGACAAATAAAGTCTATGGATTTGAATGCTGTGTAACTAAAGTCCCTGTCGGTGGAATGGACAGGCGTCCAAATACTTTTGTCCATATAAGTGCAGTTTTACAACTCTTCCAGGGGAAGATTCTTTATTTGTCACATGCGTAGTCATACAACTCCAACACACAGTGAAATGTATCCTGAACCGCTGCTTTTGACTGTGCAAACATTATAGACAATAAATTTAAAATAATTAAAAATCTGTCATTTTCTAAATAAATAAAATAAAGAAATAAGCACCAAGTAAAGTAGATATGAATCTAAGTACAATTTAAAATTTAAACACAATCTGAAATTCTGATTATTTATTTACCTTTACATTTTCTTTAAGGGTAATGCATCAAACTGAGTTTAAAATGAAATTAAAGTGTTCTGGGAGTATATTTGGGGGCATATGTTTGAGTTCATTTAATAGCCAGAAAATGTATTTTGTTTATTATGCATCTTTTCTGCCCTACAAAAAGCCCTCTAATATATAATATTATATTATATTCTAATGATAATGTGGATCTACAGATGAGTGTTAGATATTTAAGGAGCTATTAAGTGCTGAAAGAGTAACGAGTGCATTTAAAGTTAAAGGAGAGTCTAGAATCTGACATTGTTTCACCAACAACCAGTTAATAGGAGTCAGACCTGCACTGTTACAGACTCTCTCATCTTAGAAAGAAAACTGGCTTTATCTCACACATTTTCATTTAGAGCTGCTCAACCAACAGCTTTCCAATAACAAGAATAAAAAAAATGCAGTTTATGAAATAAACGGATAATCATTTGTTTACCTTTTCCGCTCCTCGTTTCAGAATTTGGTGAAAGTGATGACATTATGTCCAGTTCAGAATGTGGTAAGTCAAACATAGTGTTTGTTTATAATCTATATAATAAAAAAACATCTTATTTATAAAACAGTTCTGGAATTAAATAAGTTCCAGCTGTAAAAATGTTCAGTTTCTCAGGTTTTATCTTTTATAGCTGCAAGTAATGAACTGAACAGCTTTGCCTTTTGTTTTTAAGAACCGCTGACAATATTTCTCCTCATTTCCAAATAAAAATATTGTTCTGTAAAGTGGAATTTTAAAGGAAATGACAAAACATCAGAATAAGAGAAATGCTGCAGCGTTTCCAGAACCTGAATAATTCAAAGAAAACTAATCTCTGGTTCTCT
>JBBJLR010064238.1:0-11236 GCA_037577145.1 Brachypetersius gabonensis
ATGACTTACACTACTGCGTTACAGCAAAAAGTAATACGTTACTGTAATACATTACTTTTGTAACGCATTACTCCCAAAACTGATGTCGTAGTCCTGAAGCAACATCCTGTTTTATATTTATTGGATCTAGTAAATTAAGTAAATTCAGCTGAAGTTGTATGTTGTATTTGTTAAATAATAAAAAACAGACACTCACTTGAACTACACACACATCACATACTGAACACTCTATGTGTGTGTGAGTGTGTGTATGTGTGTGTGTGTGTGTGTATATGTGTCTTTTACCATGCAGCTGGAGTAGCCGATGCCGGCAAGCCGTGGTGAGATGTGCTTCCATACTCCAATGCTGCCCTGCCTGATACTCTGACCCGCAGCCAACTCCATAAAGAACAGAGGAACTCCCACCACCAGCAACAGCATCACATACAACACCATGAATGCCCCTGCAGAGAGAGAGAGAGAGAGAGAGAGAGAGAGAAAGAGAGAGAGAGAAGAATTACAGATGAGAGAGAAAACATGAGTATTAAAATTATACCGATTTTTGTCATTTAATTAACAACAGTGAATTACTTTGTCTTCTATTTTTTGCATTAGATTTGACCAGATTGTACAGATTTCTACTTATCCATTTATATCCTTTATAACACGGAAGGAATATGTAACAGTGCCTGTTTGACATACTATTAACTGATTGTGCGGTGATGAGTCAAATTTCAGACTCTCCTTTAACTTTAAATGCTTTGATGTTGACTGTTTCATCCCACTGGCTACCGCTTAATAGCTTCTTAAATATTTAACAATCGTCAGGTGATTCACATTATAGCTATAATAGGTGGCTTTTAATAGGTCAGTAGTGAAGAATAAAAATAAAGACATTTCTGATTAGTTTTTGAAATATGGAGCCTGTGCACACCTATAGAGACACACAGACACACACACACACACACACACTAGTACCTCCTCCGTTTTGGTGGCAGAGATAAGGGAATCTCCATACATTCCCCAGGCCCACGCTGAAGCCCACCTGGGCAAGCACATATTGTAATTTACTGTCCCATGCAGGACGCTCCTCCCCCTCCCCAGCCCCATCAGACTCCTCTACTGACACCAAAGCCAAGGATGAGTGGCTCTCCTCCAAAACATGGTCATTGCTGTCACCCGGCAACGGGGGCTTCTCCATCTAGAATGAAGACAGGACTTCAGTAAGTTAATGGAGACAAATGGGCTTAATTCGTCATATGTGACGAATATGATTCATGACAGAGCAAATATAAAGCAGAACAAATTTGGATTGCATGCACATTATGAAACCATCATTTGTGGATGCGTCTCTGATGATGCGTCTATGTGACATTTGAGAACTGACAAATGATGTGTTTCATAGCTTCTCTTCAGAATTAGTCGGTGACTTGGTCTACAGTCTGATTACATAGGCAACAATAAATAAATCAGTTCTCTCAAAGCACTTTCTTCTGAGAGTAAAGAAAATATATTCATTATACAGCCACTTTTTCCTTTTTTTCTGTTCACTGATTGTACAATTTGTGGCAGTGTGTGTGTGTAAAATGCAGAGGTTGCTATTCTTTAATGAACTCTTGTAGTGTAAAAAATAAGAAATGCCTCCATATGTGTTGTGAATACACTATTCTATGTGCTGTATTCCAACAGCTTCACTCCTGATTCAGTTTCTGATGGGATTGCGGACTGTTGGCCTGTCTCGGTTTTAGATTTGCAGCCCAAACAAAAGCCTTCGCAGCTCATCAGTGGTCTGCGGCCCAGTGGTTGAAAACCCAGCTCTAACCTATATGCAACATACTTTTTCCATTTTTAATGCAAGTCTATTTGAACTTTCTAAACTGCTCGACACAGTCTGAGACAAGTGTATGTAGATTTAGGCATATGATTTGCTGTAAGTCTCCATTACTAGCACAAAATCTTGGACACCAAACCTGTCCTGGCTGATCAACTGACTACGTCTTGGCGCACACTCATGTCCTTGTGGGAATACGGTGATATTACGAAGAGAAAATCTAATCAGAGGAAAAATCCTTTTCAGATGTGTGCACAGCAAAGCGGAGGGGAGGCACAGTAGGAGAACATGTGATCTGTGTAGACTCTGTGTAGTGTATACGGATTATGTAAGGCGAAGTTGTGTGCGCGTACATGTGTGTGAAAATCCTCCGCTGGAAATTGCCGTGGAAGGGCCTCCTTGGACAAACAATCTGGCCGCAGCAGGAGCGTAAAGCACCGCTGGGAAAAGACAGTTAAAAAAGCATCTAAATCTTTCGTTTGGACTCTCAGGTGTCATTTTCCATGCTTGCTCATCCTTCTCTTTGCAGATCTCACTCATTTCTCTCTCTTCCCTCATCCTTCTTTTCTATGCCCCTGAACCCACCCCCCCTCCACTCCACCCTTAACCCAAGAAGGTCAGATGAATGGCTTTATTGTTCGCTTTACAGTACAGAAATTTGTTTGCTGCTGTCAGAACTTTCCCAAAGAATGAACTCCTTATTCCAGGTCATTTTGGATATCTGTTGGTCCAAATTTCAGCTAGCATTGGTAAAGCATGTTAAAAAAAAGAAAAACAGAGATCAAGTTCCTCTGCGGCTGAGCTAAAGGTTAACAACAATGGTTATCAAAACTAGAAAAGCCCTTATCAGAGTGTTTACCTGAGACAAGGCCAAAAGCTCTGTATGGGCAAAGCCTTAGGCTTTAATGACCCAGGTCACTTATAAAAGGGCTTTACAATCAGTAGACCAAGACCATGATGCCAGCATCTTTACAACATTATGTAGCCACTTGTATGGCTACATAATGTTGTTGAGCTATCTGGTTAGGTCACGTTCTTATATTTTGTCAAAGTGTTATGCATACTGTCAATGCAATCAATGAGGATTCATTTACTTCATACAATGAGAGTTCAATTACTGGTTTTACATACTATTTGCTGATGTTGCTTAATAAATGCGTTGAACGAGTCGTGTTGTTTCAAAGAAAACCCTTTTTTTCATAAGGGTTAATTTGGTCACTCAACTGACTAAAAGCACCATCTGTTAGCTGTGAGTTACCTGCTCCTGAATGATTCTAGGTCAGATGGGTAGTACAATAAAAATGTACCTAAATGACACAGATCTACCTGAAACCTAAAAAAAAAAAAAGAGTTCAGCAGAACTGATTTACTTGGTGTGATTTCCTGAGCGCATATTACTCACATATGCATAGCTGCAGCTTCTTTGCTTAGGAACAACTTGACATGGCATCCTTTTACACTTTACAACATAATGTTTCTTTTTCAATCTCTTTCAAACAAGAAATTTGCATTAAAATTGCGAAAACATTCTGAAGTGAGAGCAATATGGAACCACATGAGCATTAAATATGGAAAGGAAGAAACATAAATAAGTTGGATTTCAGAAATCACAAGATTTCTGTTCTTTATCTATCATCATTATGTCCTGATAAGGATGAGCAGCTCAGAAAGTGGATTGATGGATTTATTATCTAATCCATCTCCACAAAATCAATTACAAAAAAGGGAGAAGCAATAACAAAACAGGATGAAAAATAACTTCTGTTCATTTTACATAATATTACTTCTCACCACAGCCATGTGCTGACAGTGAAAATTCCACAGAAGCCATTACAGAAACTTCTCCATCCTGAATGGGTTTCGCTCCACTTATGCAGTGACCTCATTTTTACGCAGAGGGCTTTCAAGACTACTTGTTAGTGAGAAGCATTTATGCATTTGTGAGTCTTTTTGTAAACTAAACATTAAACATACAGTATATGTGCTCCTTGACTGACTTCCGTAAAGACCCACTTCAGTTCTAAAACTGCAGTTCACTTTGGATTGCTGATCCTGAAAAAGGGCACGGAGCATGTTGTACCACGGCTAATCCTCTCAGGCGAACGCAACTAGCAAAGCCAAATGAAGTGGCACTCCTACTGGAACAGATGCTTTCTTACTAAAGCAAGTCCAACACAACAAAAAGCCCACAGAGAAACAGTAACAGGTCCGCCAAATAACCAATTAACAAAATGGGCTCAGACACAAGAGTGCTTAAGACTAGTGTTCAGACTAAGGCTCACCTTTTCTCCAGGAACGCAGTTTATATGATTAGATCAGATAGTAATCCTGAATCATATCTTTAACATTAACGTAGCTAAATATTTGCAAAGTCAGTCGGTGCACTTTTGGAAGTATGACTATTTCCTTGTTATATGGAGCACTGGGTGGAAAACAAAACCAGCCATTCATAAAAACCAGTCAGTCATATAAAACCAGCTACTATATCATTATGTAGTCTATTAGGGAAAGAAATATTCTAAATACAATTTCTGAAATTTATTTAATGCACAGAGGATTATTTGAAATCAGTGTGGGACCTAAGCTCCTAAGAAACTACCTTGGATTTTCTTACTTTGACTCACAGATGGCTTAACTATTTTGTGCCTCAACAGCTCCTGTCTACATCTCAGAAATCCTTCACATGACATCTCAGTGAAGAAAGAGGCTGTAGGATTTTCGTATTCATCTGATGCTCTGTCAGTGAAATAGTTATCTGTGATCCTTCATTAATATAGTTCATTTCACCTGACACTAAAATAGTCCATCTAAAAAGAGGGGTTTGTTGAAAAAAATTTAATCCAAAAATCACACAGTCCAGACAGAGTTAACAGCTAAGAATATTAATTCATACTTCTGGTAGCAATGCTAGCCTCTTAGCTTTAGGTCTAAACTAAGGCTGAATACATCTAGGGTGATTTACGTTTTTTTGCCAGACTAATTTCTACGTACTTTGCAAGACTCTAGAAACCCACACATCTCTCTGTGCCCACATGTGGGACCTGGAAACCAGTAAGTAATAGGATGGAAGTGGTTGAACTGTTCTAAAATAATGGCCTGCTTTGTACTAAACTAAACTGATGATCTATCTGTTCGTAGTGCTCACTGCAAGACCTGATTTAGCCACTGTATTAACTTCTGATTACCACAATGCTGCAGGAGAACTCATGTACACTGAGCTGCCACTTTATTAGACACACTGTACCTTGTGTCTACACTCACTGGTCATTTAATCAGTAACACATTTCGGTTTCATTTACTGAATCTATTGCTGCACGATTTATAAACCCTCCTGTACCTCACCAAAGGATAGACACCACCTCAAGGCCATACAATCCATATTATTTGGCAGATGGATCATTCTTTGCACAGCAGCGACACAAACATGGTAGTGTCATGATTGTGTGTGTGTGTGTGTGTGTGTGTGTGTGTGTGGTGTTGGTTCAAGTGTATCAGTAACACTGGTGGGATTTTTAAAAACCTTAATGTCACTATTGAGCTGAGAATAGTGTACCAACCACAAATATCCAGCCAAGAGTGGTCCTGTGGTCAGAAACCAGAAAAGGGGGGCTTACAAAAAATAGGTTTCTTCGAAGCAATGCTCGGTTAACTAAACGGCATCTCAATGGACAGTTCAATACACCCCACGTGTCGTTCTCTGCCATATTGCACAAATTTGTTTGAATCCAAAACTTTCGTAAAACTACATGTGAGGCATTTTCCAACATTTTGTAACTTTCTGTCACGTACCATTTAGAGCAAGAAAATGTTTCACAACTGGATCCCATCACTACCACTGCCACTGTGAAAAATTCAGACTTGCTATTTAATGATGCATTTCACATCAAACCACTGTGAATGACTTTGTATACATCTTAACCATTTTACTCCACATACATTTTAACTCATTGTCTTTGAGAATAAACACTTGGTATAACAAAGGCCTCCCAGGTGCATGCAGTAAAGTTGGTACAGTTAAGGTATGAGATAAGGAGTCCTGAACATATTGTACATTCTGTGTTTAGAATGTACAATACGCTTTAGTACAGGGATCCCATGCAGCCCCATGCGAGAGTGGAAAAGTACAGAACAGTGTCTGGCAGAGGTAGAGAGAGAAGGAGTAAGGGGGTGTGTCACTGCGTCAGCAACTCGGGGCAAGTCCTTCTAATTTGAATGATTGACAGGGAGGCAAAAGGAACAAGGGGGAAAAAGAGGTGGGGACGAATGAGTGAGAGTTAGAGAGGGGGGGCGCAAGAGATCACTGGAGGGGGGCGCACAATTTTGTCTGCATTGATGTTACCGAAATTAAATTCATAAAAACATTAAATTCATACAATCCCAATGTCTGAGAAACGTAAAAGGGTGTGTGTGTGTGTGTATATAAGAGTATAAAAACCTACAACCACTGTTTATTTTGTTGCAAATAAAAGTGTGTAATTAATCACTTACTTAAGTTGGGGGGGCCCCGGCTTGTCTTGGACACAGGCAAGGGGGACTTCAAGGAAAAAAGGTTGAGAACCACTGCTCTAAGGTACATGGAATGTTTCAAAGGCGTCCCATACCTTAAATGATGCAAGTGTGGAAGAGAACTTGCAAAAAAATGTAGTAAACTAAACACTTTTTTTCAGTCTTTCTTACTTTCTGTAGCCTCTGCCCAAAGTCCTGCAAGTCCCTTGACACCCCATCTCCTCTATTTCTATTTATAGCCTCATAGCGGTCTAGTGACAAGTGTCCAGAAAGGTCCATGTGGGCTGCATGTGTCCAGGGATTTCTCCAGTGTTTACACACAATGCATTGAAGGTCACTGATACACAATGCTCCTCCTCCACGAGTTTCAAGTGACTTTCCATTCCTGTAACAACAGTGTAAACCTTTTATACTGTTGCGCAGACACTGCAAATGCCGAACATGACTGTAATGACGTTTATATAACTCTCCTTTAAACTTTCTGTCCTTCAGTGTCCACTGACTGGCAGGCAGCTTCTTTCTAAGTATCGCAAATACTATTTTGTGTGTGTGGATGTGTATGCTGATGTATTTATCTCTTTGTAAGAAACAATGTATGATCCACCATAATGGGAAAGATTCAAGAGCATTTAATTCCAATAAGGCAAATGTGTGTTCACTTGCACCAAACTGGGAATACAAGAAAATTATTGCTGGACTTAAAATCCCCATATTAAGAATTCAGGCAATCTCTAAGAAAACTATCATGAACCAGCCTGAAAAGGGGGATGCAAGACTATTTTGTCAGCAGTCCACAGTGAGAAGCAAAAACTTAAAAGACTTAAAAGACATAAAAAAGCCCATTCTCAAAGTCTGGTAGCATCTTGGGGTCACCATTAGACATTATGTACATGCCAACAAATCATTTGGAATATCTGGAAGAAAGAAGCATTTCCTATCCTTTTCCTAAGTGCTTAGAGTTTTCCAGTTGCCACTGAAATGTTAACTGGGACTGAGTGCTGAAATCAGACATCAGACCGCAAACACTCAAGTTGTTTGGCATAAAGATGGCTATGGAGAAAAGCACCTAATTCCATAAATATGGTAGAGGATCTATGATGCTGTGGGGGAGTGTTGTTCACACATCATGGATACCAGTAAGTACCAGGAGATTTGAAATCTATATCTGACAGCCTCTGTAAGAAGATAAAACTGGTTAAATCTTCCAGCAGAACATTGATCCAAAGCACACACGGGAAACTACTTAAACTAGTTAAACATACACACACTTTTGCCGTGTCCGCTGACCTAAAACCTGTGGGATGAGCTCAAAAGGAGAGGACACAAGAGAAGACCCACAAAAAATGAGGGGGTAAATGAGGGGGTGCCAATATTTATTAAGTTTTTTAGAGTAACATTTATTTTGTTATCACCGGTGACTAGAGCGCACCTAATGACTTCTAAAATGTGGCTTTTATGTTTATTACATTGTAAATGCACCAGTTTTTTCTCTCTGTTCAGGGTACTGGAAAATACTGAGTACCAATGCTAGTGCTCTGTTAAAGGAATACCTCACTGAAAAGTCTTTTTACACAAGTCTCCACTTATCTCTGTACTCAGTCAACCCAGTCATGTTTGGGGCCTTTTTTTGCTTCTTTGGCTACTTTTGGAGCTACAAAGTTAATTAAGAAACAAATGAAGTAAATCGTCATGCAAATATTTGATGTAAATACATCCCTAAATCTTGTGTCAAGCCGCTCAAACTGCACCAAAATCTTCATTAAAGGGGTGGCAACTTGTCGACAGTGTGAAACCTTTAGGGCATTCTAGGCCTTCAAAGGAGGCCTAATGATTTCTGGAAACTAAAATATCAGTCGTTTTTAGTTCATTTTTGTGTAACAGAATCATGTTTGTATTTAAACTAGGGATGTGGCGGCACAGTGATTAGCTGTTCTCCCCGTTTTGTGTAGGTTTTACTTAGGGGTCTGAGTTTCTGATATTAATAGTTTCATCCCACAATCCAAATACATGTATATCAGATGAAGAGGAGATGCTAAATGTCCCCTAGGTGTGAATGAGTGCATCTGCCCTGTGACTGACTGGTGACCTGTCCAAAGTGTTTCTCTTCCCTATGAGTGCTGGGGCAGGACTTGAATGATTGAATGAATGTTTTGCAATTGTAATTTAATTCAAAAGATAATGCATAAAATCATGATTTTTTTCTCTTGCGATATCTAGCCCTCCTTTTATGTTTCGGGTCAGTCTGACACCGTTCAATGTTTAATGTCCGTCAATAAAAAATTGACCTCAATTGTACCTCCACATTAAATTACTTTTCATAATTGAATGGGGAAAAATTGATAAACACAAAATGAACATGTTGGTGTGTTTTCAACGGTGTACACACCCATGTTCTTTTGAGACAATTTGACTCCAGGCTGTTTTGGCTGTATTGCATAAACCATTTTGGAAATATCAACATTTTACACACATTTGATTATTCTGTATGAAATTTCCACAATGTTATAATCTTCAAAAAGGCTTCCTTCTGCTTTGGGGCCATCACCAAACAAAATCATGTCAGGAGTAATATGACCCACTAATAATTCACATGACATGTGGGAGGGAAAACATATTTTCCACAATAATAATAATAATAATAATAACAATAATAATTTTTATTTATATAGCGCCTTTCCAGAGCTCAAGGACGCTTTACAATGCAATGCATGTAGTATAGAAAGATGGTACAAACAGACTAATATCAGCAAATAGACAAAAGTCAGTTGGTTAGTTTTCAGAAAACAAACAGAGTTTTGAGTAATGATTTAAATTCCGAGATATTGTTAACAGAACAGAGTGAGCGTGGTAGAGAGTTCCAAAGTTTAGGTGCAGCAACACAGAATGATCTATACAGAAATGTACTATTCCTTGTGCTACAGGGGCGTTATTACATGTATGTTTTTTAAAAAGGTAGTCAACAAAAACCCATAAAGTACCTGACACATAATATAGCAGTTTAATTTCAACCACTGGATAGCAGTTTTAATTACAACCATTTTCTGGAGGTTCAAATTCACCCCAAGCATAAAATACCTAAGCAAACTTAAATATGATATGAGGGCTAGTTAGATAAAGCTAAATAAACTGTTCCACGGACATCCTATTATATCAGATTACAAAACAGAATAATTAGAAAGTGACAGTAAAATCAGTTGATCACATTTAGATTTGGAATCAGATCTGTGATGGAAAATGCCACTCTTGGCCTTCTGGAACATCCTAGATAGGTGGAATCTACTTCAGAAAACCCAGAGTTGAACAAGAATGTATGATGAATAATGGGAACCTCTCAGCTAGCAAAATACACAAGCAAAGACAGATAGAGGTCAATATTCCATTGAGAACAGCAACATTGTTCAATGTTGTGCAAATTTTTATATAGTGTATTTCTAGACTATCAATTGCTGATACCGATCCAGTATAACAGATAGGTGCATCTCTTTTCTCACTCTTACCTCACCCAAATTTTTGTTCTTGCTGTCACACTGCCTTCACTAGGGCTGATATTTGCCTTGCTCAGTATATATTTAGCCTAAAACCCTTCCAACAGTAAATCTGACAGCTGCCTCAGCTACTGTTCCAGTGTACCAAATCTCAGCCTATGAAAATAAAGCTGCCATGGCAAGACCTAACACATCTGAACCAATTTATGCAGCAGTCACCAAATAAACCGAAGTCTACCAATCATTTGTCCAAGACAAACACTGATAAACATGGAATGACCAGTGGAAAAGAGACAGCTGTATACTCCTGCAGGTTGAGCACACGAGTAGGTCTTTGATCTAAATACATGAACTAATGGAATATTTAAAGTGAAGTAAAGTGACCCTATAGTAATATGTGAACTCATCACACAGTGTGTACACAGTGTGAAATTCTTTCTCTGCATTTAAGCCATCCCAAGTGAAGCAGTGGGCAGCCAGGAACACAGGGTACCTCAGTGGTGCCATTAATAGTCCTGGGATTCAAATCCATGACCTTCTGAAGACAGGGGCAACTTTCTAACCAGTAGGCCACAAGCTGACCCAAATTATTGTAAAATCATATATAATAATAAAAGTTAATAGAAATAAAAAAAACCAACATGGTCTTAAAAAGAATGTGTACAGAAAACAATGATACAAATAAGCTGCACTGACTGTCTAACACTTGCATGTATGGGCAGTAAATGAACAGAAGACATGAAGTGCATGTAGAAGTTGTAGAAATGCAGATATTGTCCTTGCTGCCTTTGTTCATGCTACTTACCTCACCTCCTACTGTAGTGGTGGGGGGTTCCTGTCTGTAGTGGTCGGGGGGTTCCACACTCACTCTCCAGACTCTAACCTGATTCTGCTGTTTTTTGGCTTGTTTCCCTCCCTGTTTTCAGCTCAGGTGGATAGAGATGTGGATCGTTCCCTAACGTTCAACAGACGTTTTCAACTTGGTCGCCACGTTGGTGTGTTTCGAGCTGATAACTCCCCCAGTCAAAGACACAAGAAACTTTAGAGCCTGGACTCAAAGCTACTCGCTGATTGGTGCTCCTCCTGAAGAGGCGGGGCCACGCTGTAAAAAGCCACGCCCCAACAACGCTCAACATGTGGAAAGGGGAGGGGCAACAGCTCTGTACATTCAGGGGTGCTGTTCCTTTAAAAAGTGTTCATTTAAAACAAGAGACAACTTTGGGAATACTGGGAAATACCCCGTTAAATGCATTTAACCTCTTTATTATCATTTTAGGCCCTATTTTGTTGTATACATACATTTAAAAATGTTTGTATATATGTATGTATGCATTATAAATATATACATACATCCTGTACATCCATAGGTTATAAATACACACACACACACACACACACACACCCACACACACACACACACACACACACACACACA
>JBBJLR010064249.1:0-11236 GCA_037577145.1 Brachypetersius gabonensis
GCAGTGGCTGTAGTGAGTGTAGTGGGTGCAGTGGCTGTAGTGAGTGTAGTGGGTGCAGTGGCTGTAGTGAGTGTAGTGGGTGCAGTGGCTGTACTGAGTGTAGTGGGTGCAGTGGCTGTAGTGAGTGTAGTGGGTGCAGTGGGTGTAGCATGTGCAGTGGCTGTAGTGAGTGTACTGAGTGTAGTGGGTGCAGTGGCTGTAGTGGGTGTAGCATGTGCAGTGGCTGTAGTGAGTGTACTGAGTGTAGTGGGTGCATTATTTGTAAGGGTGTAAAAATTATAAATTTCTTTTTTAACTTCAGTGGTTGTTGTATTTGAGATTAAATAAGATTAAGAAATGCCTTCTACCGGATGTCCTGGAAACTTTTGCCATGTGGAGAACTCTCTTCAGGCTTTTGTTCTCTGTCCTATCACTACAATATAAATATGGCTTGTAACCCAAGTCTGGTTCACTCTTCTTTTCCCGTTTCCTGTGAAGGGAGCTTTTCTTCATAAACAAGTTTCTACAGTTATGCTGTGCAATGTGTCCCTGTTTCCTGTGGCACTGATTCTTAACACAACACTTAAAGCACGTAATTTAGAAATGTGTACAGTGTGGTGTAACGTTACGTTTGGTAAAAGTATTAATAGATGAAAAGAACAAAACGTCCAATCAAAACAAGGTGCTGAACTTATGGCTTTACACACTACTATGATTAATCACAGTTCAATAAGAATAAATTAGTCCTTAACTCCTAAAAAAATAGTCAAACAAGGAAGTCTTACAGTCATAATGAAATAATGCTTCCATTTGCGCTACAGAAAGTTCTTCACTGAGGCGACACCTTGGTTGTCATGAGGTTTTATACATAAACTCTAGCTTCTACACTTAAAATTTTTTTCATCAAAATCCTCAGCTGGATGGTCCTTTTTTAACATGTAGTCCTTTGAAGCCTTATACCCTAATAAACACGGATTTGTTTAGTTTCCATTGTTTACAATCTGTGATGGAGGTCAATCAAGCAGAAAAAAACCCTAATGCTGGTCTAAAATATCAGGCAGCATACATTTCAACTCCATGCTTTACCTTTATCATAATTTAAGTGTACTTTCTCTACTATAAGGTGCTACAATCAACACAATGAACTACAAAGTACTTCAATTCAAATATTCACAGAATGATGAAACCTTTTATTTTTCTCTTTTGAACAGCCTTAAGCACACAAACATACACATACCAAGTTATTTGAGATATATTTCAATTATACATGTGTAGCTTAACAATTTAACAAACACTAATCACAAAAAAGGTAAAACGTAAGAATTCTAATACTACTGTTAAACGGTAACATTTAAAAGCACTGCCAGTAAAATATGAATTAGTATTTACACGCAGCATTTACACCAAGTCAGTCATAAAGGATGTTACTGTAATTCACATGATCTGGATCATTTCCAATCCAGTCATATTGATTCAAATTCATATCTAACAGTGTTTTGGTGAGAATTTTCTGATTCAACCTGTTCAGTTCACAGATTTCTAGAAAATCACATATACAGACGCAAGGAGAGACCTGGAGAAAATATCCTAAAATATAATAACGGATGTCAAAACAGTGATGCAGATGCCTATTTCTTGTTCCAAGACATTCTATCACAGTAAAAAAAACGATTATTGCTTCAAATACGATATATTATTTCATTTTAAAGGTTGGACATTTCAAAGTCTTCCTTCCACTCCTCTAAAAAGATTTATACAATTCAGTTCCTTACTAAGTTGAATCCAATACCAGGTCATTAGTAAACCAACAGTTTACCCTCCATTAGGTCTGTACATAGTAACAAATTATACATTTCGTTCTTTTAAACACCAGAATATAAGAGAAAAGATACAAAAGACTCACTGACCGTCATGACGGCTTACTTTGTGACATTCACAACCAAACAAGAGACAGAAATGCATCCTTTGGGTGTTCACAGAAGGCTTTGAACACTTTTACCCATGCATTTTACCCACATCACACCTCTGACCCACCCTGCAGCTCTCACCCTGCAGCTCTCGTGTTTATCTATTTTGTAATATAAACCTAAATCATCGCAAACACGAGTAGATTTTGTGGTGCAGTGCGCAGCTGTACAAACATACAGTACTTGAAATGGCTAACAGAACACCTTGGTATGTGACTGTTCGTGAGTAACAGTGTTTCAGTATTCTTTCTATCAGTGTTAATGACCGACAAAAGTCTGAGTTTGAGTTATTTAAGGTGTCAATCAACAGGATGGCATGTCAACAGGCTCGTACTTAGGAACACTATACAGTGCCCTCAATGAAGGTTGTGTCCAGGTGAACGATAAGCGTGCGTAAGAAGGCCATCTCCTTGCGCGTGTTCTCAAATATGATACGGGGGTTGTCCGACAGGCAGCGGAGGCAGTTGGGAGCCATTACCATGGCCAGGTTGTTCACATCCATTTTGGTAATGGACACATTTGCAGGCTGGGCAAACACCTGAGGTGAGAAAACAAATTAAATAGGGAGATCCAAGGAGAACATAACATCAACAACATTCACACAAAATCCTTTCCTTCCCTTCAGTCTTCGTGTTCTGACCATCATGTATCAGGGATTACCTGAAGGAAGTGGATGAAGTAACACAGCACAAATCTGTTGAGGTCCGGCAGGGACTGAACCACACTAATGGCTGCCACTGGATCATCACAGTTACTGACACATTGCTTGTAGAAACTCATTGGGATCAGCGGTTCCTCAAGTTCCCGATACCACAGCTTCAGTAGTGAGGCTGCAGTAAAATACAGCATTGAATACACAGAAAAAACACAGAAATACAAGTTTGTTTAAGGGATTGCATCGTGTAGTCAACTAGCCAACTGACACACCCACTAGTCTGCAGTGTAAACAGTGCATGTAATTTGAATGAAACAAAGTAACAGATTCAGTCTTCAGTTTTTGCTGAACACAAACCCAAGGTACGTTATTCGTAGAAAAACTAAACGAGATTAAAGCAACTTTACTGCAAGCGGTATAAGACGATGCGGGAACACAATCTCAAACTAGACCATGCAAGGTTTTAGAATCACCTCCTTTAACAGGAAAGCATTGACAACAAAAATGTGATGAGTGTATGGGCAATAGGGCAAAGCCCCCAGTAATACCTTGTTTACTGGATACTAATGACTTTTTTCAATTGCTTATTGAATAGATGACTAATAATTTACTAATGCGAGCTCTTATTATTTTATATTATTTTATATCAAAACACAGAAAAACAAAATAAATAGACTCACCAGGAACATTGGGATCTGAAAGGTTCTCTGGAATCCTCCACTGATCCACTTGTAACTTCAGTGCATTGACTTCATCAATGTCGCCAGGAACCCTGTAAGCACAATGCAATAGTGTTATCCTGTGCATCCAGTTGGGGGAGCCAGCACACCTACTTCAATTCGCATGGAGAGTCTTGACATACTGTAACTAATGGCATGTCTGTTACTCCACACAGGTTACACCATAGATGCAGTTGAAATCAGTCCAGATTTTTGAAAGTTTATTTATCACTTAAGGAAAATATAACAAGCTTCTGGTTGTACATTTTTAGGAAATTTATCATAGTTTCGTGGCACTTACCGGAATATGCCCTCTGTCTGAGCCCCACCCAGAGCCAGCACATACTGTGAGAGCTGCACCTGCACCCAGGGCAACTTCCTGTCTGGGAAAAGCTCGCTCTGTCTCTCCATCACCTCCTCCAGAGAACTTCCAAACAGAGAGGGAGTGATGATGGCTCTCCTGCTGTGGTCCACCTCCTCCAGGGTTGGCTTACGAAGACCCTGCAACAGATGGTTTTACTCACAATCTTACAATTTCATACAGCTTTTTAACATTCCCACAGATAATAAACAATAATATTAGGTCATACTGCTGCACAAATTCTGGACTCACCCTTTTCCCTCCAGTGACAGCCACTTTCTTAAGTTTACGGTAGCAATACTTGGCATATGTGCTGATGGGGAGACCTGTATGCCAAACAAAACAAAGGCAATCTTAACATTAAGCCATAAAATAACACTCTAATAGCCTCTAAAATCTCAAAAGCAGAGACTAAATGTCTCAAATTAAGACATTTTATATATATGTTTCACTACTAGATACTAGAGTATAATCTTGAATCGTGGGCAAGAGAGAGAAAGGTCAAGTGAGCAAGAGCAAGAGAGAGATTTTTCTGCAAAGTTGCATTTCATGGATATCATATATATGGTAAAATATGGTAAAAATCTATCTGTGGCATTTTCCAGTGCATGTACTGCTAGGACTGGAGACCTAGAATGAATGGGCCATGTGGCAAAAACTAAAAAGCATCCATTTAGAAACTAAATGGCCCCAAGATTTATAGTGAACAGGTGACATGTGTCTGTTCACACAACCCCTCATAAATCTCACAGAGCCAGGCTGTAATTACATCTAATTAGAGAGATTGTACTATAAATCAGTCCTTGATCTCTGAGAAGAATACTTCCCCAAACCCTAAGTATTCAACTCAAGAGAAAATACAAAACCAACTGCATTCTTCCGTAATGGTTCAATCCTGGCTTTAAAGCTGATGACTAAGCGCTGGTGGGCTAGCTTTCATTAGATGGGGAAAATCAACAGTGGGAAATATGGGCAACAAACAAGACCACACACAACACAAAAAGCCTACTACAGTCGAAAGAACATCAACTTTTTACAACAGCGTCATCATTTTGGCCTCCTGGCTCACATTCCTCAGCCTAACCCACGATGAGTTCCATCTTAAAGTTCTTATATTAATTCTGGTCACAGGACTCTTCATTTTACTGTAACAAAAACCCTCCAACAATTCTGGACAAAGGCATTTTCCCAGCTCTACAACTATGCAATATTCTCCACAGCGACTGTCTGTTAGCTACATTCATTTATTCCACTTGTATCATGTAGCTACACTGTGTAGCATATGGCCCCTATTCACATTTCCCCCAATGATCAAACTTGACATGGTAGCGCTTATATTATATACATTATATTATATATATGTTCTATACAAGAGCCACATGCTCCCTACATGGGGTGGTGCCTCTTAATGTTGGATGAGCAATGAAGAATAATTCCCGAGGTGTAGGTTTCCAGTAATGCCAGCTGGTCACTGGTATGCCATGTGTAGGTTTGTGCTGTGGTCAGTGTGGTACAGTGTGTGTGGTCAGGAGAAGAATGTGTCACACTTAAGTGAGATCATCAGTGTTGAGCATTGTGGCCATCCGAAACGGGGTCAAAGTCTCACATGTCCTCACCAATGACTAACACAACATGTGATGGGCTCAATGTTAATTAGCATGGGACTTATTGAATTTAGTCAATCAATAATCTGTAATGAACTGCACTCATTCTGCCTTTGAGGATGGCTCTGCATGCCAGCACTGTTTTCCCGCTCAGATTTATGGAACAAAATTTCTATGCCATTGCTTCTCAAATTCAGATTATACCATTCAGAACTATGTACTGTACAAGAGAGAAACCCCTTCTGAGTACATCACTCTGAAATTTTACTAGACGAGTTAAATTTAGTGCTGGACTGCAAACCTACCATCCTCTTCGTCTTCTGTGTTCTGTTTTCTCTTCTTTCTGGACTTTGTGTTTTTCTTCTTGAAGTCCTGCTGGTCCAGAATGAACTCAGTAACTGTAGACAACAATGAAAACAAAACAAAGAATTGTAACCAAAATACAAATGTTGAGTGTACATTTGTAGCATGTATCAGCACTTAAGAGGGTCAGCAAGAGAAACAGAGAAAGTGAGAGAACGAGAGAGAAAGTGAGAGAACGAGAGAGAGAGAGAGAGAGAGAGAGAGAGAGAGAGAAAGAACAAGAGAAAGAGAGAGAACAAGAGAAAGAGACAGAGAAAGAGAACGAGAGAGAGAACGAGAAAGAGAGAGAGAGCGAATGAAAGAGAGAGAGAAAGAGAAAGAGAGAGAAAGAGAGAGAAAAAGAGAAAGAGCGAGAAAGAGAGAGAACAAAAGAGAGAGAGAGAGAGAGAGAAAGAGAGCACAAAAGAGAGAGAGAGAGAAAGAAAGAGAAAGAGAGAACGAAAGAGAGAGAGAGAGAAAAAAAGAGAGAGAGAAAGAGAGAGAGAAAGAGAGAGAGAGAAAGAGAGAACAAAAGAGAGAAAGAGAGAGAGAGAAAGAGAGAAAGAGAGAGAGAAAGAGAGAGAGAGAGAGAAAGAGAAAGAGAGAAAGAGAGAGTGAAAGAGAGAGAGAGAGAGAAAGAGAAAGAGAGAGAGAGAGAAAAAGAGAGAGAGAGAGAGAGTGAAAGAGAGAGAGAGAGAAAGAGTGAAAGAGAGAGAGAGAGAGAAAGAGTGAAAGAGAGAGAGAGAGAGAAAGAGTGAAAGAGAGAGAGAGATTGAGGAAATAAGGGATTAACAAAAGTAAGAGTAAAAAGGATTTCCACCTTGTTGTTGAACAAGAAACTCACGTTTCTTATCATTGCACATATCCATATGGCGTTGGATGTAGCCTTCCAGGTAGCAGCAGAATTTGGGTGAGGGAGCAAAAAAGGCCAAGCTAACGGCCATCAGCTCCCAGCCAGCAGCCAGACTGCGGGGGCTGGTGTTGCCTGTGGTCTGCCTCACCAGCTGCACATACAGCTCATCCCGCAGGGCCTGCATGCCCCAGCACTTGGTAACAATCAGCAAGGCGGCGTGGCGCCGATCAAGACGTGAAGGTCGGTCACCCATGTAGGCTTGAACAAGCTTGAACATCTCACAAGCCTCTTTTCGCACGGTGCGGTCGCTGGTCACCAGCATCGGCTTCTTGATGGAGCCACGGTTCCAGGAGAGCATATTGGCAATAGAGACGCGCCGCCGGAACAGGCCCTGTGTGTGCAGATTCAGATGCTTGACGGCCCAGTCAGCCATGCCCGTGTCAGACGGAGGAGGTTGGCGCAGGGTGGCATAGGAGAGCTGAAATTTCTCTCCACTGGAGGCTCGTACTATTATGCTGTCAGGAGGACCGAGAGAGGCTGTTCGGCCGTCCACCATGCCTTTCTTTCTGCTTTCCAGAAAAGCATTCGAGTCCAACGTCCCGGCCTACGGACAATGAAAGAACAGAGAAAAGGAGAGTGTGAGTGGAGGGCAGGTGGGAGCTTTAGAACAAATGACAAAGAAAGAATTAATTAGAAAGTAGGGCTGGGCGATTAATCGAAAAGTAATGGAAATCGACATTCTGAACCTATAATCGATCAAATTTGTCCAAGTCAATTATTTCGATTACTTTCCCTTTAATTTCAGTTGTTCAACATTGATGTTCAATAAATAATCATAGATAGTAGATAGTGTGTGTTTCCTTCAATTATTTTAAAATCAAGTAATGCACCCTTCATTCAAAAATCTCTCAGTTCTAATATGTGAGCATATTTACTTTACAAAACTTTTGAGTGAACTATGAGGGCAAAATAAATAAAAAAATAAAATAATCCTTCATTAATCGTAATCGAGTTAAAATGTTCAATTAATCGAGATTTTGGTTTTAGGTCAAATCGCCCAGCCCTATTAGAATCTTTGCATACACATGCATGCTCTTTCTACGGTAACAGCGAATGCAAAACGATCTGAGCTCTGAAGGAAGTTTTGTTTTTAAGAGGTAATACACTTCAGTTTTTGCCAGCTATGGAAAATTAGTAAACTGGTTACAAGACCCAAGCACAACATTACGATGCCAGAAAATTAATCTGTGAAATGCAGAATTCAGAAAACGTATCACGGAGAAAATGAAATATAGCCTGCAAGCAAGTGACCCCATGTTGTTAATTTAAGACATCTTCTACAACTAACTGCCGTAGGTAGAGGTTACAGAAACTGGCTTCGAAAAATAAAGCTTCCCTTCAAACAGCTTCCCTTAAAAGAACGGCTAAACAAAACTGTTTTCAATTTGCTAAAGCCCTAGGCGATTAGATGACCTTAAATTTTTTAGCTTATTTTATCTATAACTTGCGGTTCTCCTTATTCAAGTTACTTACTTTTGTCTTTAGAAAATGTCAGATTTGTGTTTTTAAATTGTAAAATTGTACTTACATTTATATCTACTTGTAGTCATTATTTTTATTTGTGTTTCAAAAAATTCCAGATTTAAAGATAAAATGTACTTATTGTTTATAATGTTTGCACAGTCAGAAAGGAGCGGTTCAGGATCCATTTCGCTGTGTGTTGTACATGTATGACTATGCATGTGACAAATAAAGAATTGTGACCTATGATGTAATCAGCCTGGCGAACATTTCCCAGGAGGAACTGAGCACTTCACTGTGTGTGTGCTGCCAACATGCCAACAGTGAGAGAAAGTAACCACTTCTGTCTTAGAATGCACAGCTCTCTGCCCATTGCTACCCACAGTGTGCCAGGATGCTACCATATGGGCCACAGTGGCAACTCTTCCTGCTCTGCATGAACCATGTTTTGCAGCTCTGCAATGCCCTGGCACTAGACCCTTCAGCCTGGCATGCCACAGTTGGGAACACAATAGAAGGTAATGGGGAGACTCCAAAAGTATGGAAGATGCTCAGCACACATGCTTTCTATGCCAGCTGCACCACTCTTAAAATGTGGATCTCACACAACAGCAACAACAAAAAACGTTTCCTGTGGATCAAGAGGTTTTGTGTGATGGTGAACTAGTGATTGTATTTTGTTGGGTCTGGGGGTGTGGCCTGAGGTTCTAGCAATATTGACACATGGGGGCGGGAGGTGGTTTAGTGATTGTAGGGTCACTATTCTACAAGGTCATGAATGCATAAGGTTGGTTTGACTGAAAACTAAATAAAATAAGAAATACATGCAACATCATTACCATTCATGCTCCCTTCATTAAGCAATGCATAATACAGACGAACCTGTGAAGAGGGTCCAGGAGTCTCAGGAGAAGAGATGTTAACCTGGCTGTTTACTCTCTTTTCCAGCGTGTCCACTTTCTCATATGTCCTCTTCTGTCTGCTGGGTATCTCCAGTGTGCTAAGGGTCACACAGGCATGGTTTCCTAACCTGCTTAGAGACCTGCTGCTGGAAGCAATGTCTTCTCTGGAGGAGCACCTCGCTCCGACACCAAACCTGCTGGGCAAGCCTAGAGGAGAGGGTGAGGATTGCACCGAGCAGCCCTCTAACATATCTGAATCCAGACAGGCCTTTGTCTCACGCATAGTGTTGGAGCGGCTCACCACCTCTCTCATCTCAGCCATCAGACGCTCATTCAGGGCGGAGAGCTCTCCCGTGCTGCCCACAGAGCCTGGGCGTCCCTGGATCGCAGCACCCATTCTTCTCCTGCTCTTCCTGCGCAGACTAGGGGACGGTCCGGTGGAGTAACCGGAGTCTTGGTAGGTTCCTGTGGGAGGTGGCGGAGTGGAGTAGTCCTGAGAAACTCCGCTGCTTTGCCTGCTGTGATGCACTTCTATTGCCCTTAGAACACCGACTTCTAAAAGCCTCCATGATTGCTTCTTCTCCAGGCTTACAGGTTCTCTCTGGGCTTGTGGAAACAGGGATTCAGGCCCTGAAGAGGGTGAAGCAGGTGATAGAACAGGCATTGTGGAGAGGAGAGCCTGTTTGGAGTCGACATTAACCATATGCTTGATGCATTCCAGACCGGCAGGGCTGTAGTCAGATGCAGAGGGGTTCCGTTTGTGTCTAGAGCCAGTGTGAGTCTGTCCTGGGGGCTGAAGGAGCTTAGTCTTCTGTAGGCTAGGAGTATGACAGGATGGGCTGTTTTGTAGGTGAGCACCCTCCACTTCCATATCAACAGAAGGGTCATCATAGATGGGGCTATCTGTTGGAGGGTTGTCATATAAGCGTGCTGTAGCACCACAGTGAGGAGACACTGACCTTGGAGTGCTGGACTGCACCATAAGAGCTGTTTGGTTCGCAACAAGGTCACTGGAGGTCACCAGACAAAAATTGCCATTGGTGGCCTTCCTCAGGTTGTGGCCCTGTCTTGTGTCAGCAGCCATCTTGCCAGTAGGTGTAGTTTTGTAAGCCTGAGCATACAAATAATTCCCTGCCAATTTAGCACTCCCAGGATTTAGAGTGCAAGTACCGTGACCACTGGCTTTACTGAGTGCGCTGTGGTTTGGGAGCTGAAGGGACGCTGATCCAGTAGTTCCTTTCTGGTTTTGGACAATGTTGTTACCCTTCAACAACACAGCCTTAGAACTGAGAGGAGGCTGCCATCTCTGAGGTGGGTCCCTGTATGAAAACACAAAAGAATAAAAGGTAAGAACCTGGAATATACCCAATAAAAACACACCAACAAGCACCCACAAAATTAGCAAAAGAGGTTCAAATTAAATTTAAACACAAAAACGGAAACATATCTCAAGAAAGTCAACTGAAACGAAGAGAATTATTATTCTAAAGCTTCTTCAAGAAAGAAATGTAGCATTTAGTGCGGCAAAATGTTCATTGTTCCCAGTCAGTGGTGTCTACAATTTGGTGAAAGTATAAAAAATGGGAAGGTTATATGAAAATCATATGGATTGTCCACGGAAGATATCAAAGTATCTTTTGCCTGGTGCTGTTCTAATTAAACATAACGATGACTGCATTAAAAAACTCACTTCCCACCTTGTATGAAGCTCCATGTCAGATAAAGGACCAAGGGAGAGCACAATCATTGCAGTCAATGGACAGTTTTCTCACTGACAGGTTTAGCACAGAACTAGATCAATGCATTGTTTTTTGGTCAGTGAAGACCATGGCTCAAAGAATACAGTTCATTATAATAACCAGAATGAACCAGATGAGCCCAGTCTGAAATAAAGAACTGACCATTGGAACACAAACAAGAGATTTGCAAGGATCTCAGAAAATGAGTTGTTGGTGCCTTTGTGTAATACTGGTGCCTAAACTACACCTCCCACCTAGGGGTGGGCGATATACCGGTAGACACGACATGCCGGTAGAAATTTGTCTACCGATAGAGATTTTGGTCTATCGTCTTAATATCACGCGACGTTGCACGTTAGGTACCGCAATTTCCGGACTATAAGGCGCACCAGCGAAATTTGGGGGAAAATACAGATTGTTCCATATTTATGGAACCCGACTATAAGCCACAGGGAGGAGAGTGTCGGGACAGAGATGACTGTTTGGGAACGCAAAGCATCCCATTTATTAACATTTCAGAAACACAATAAATCTTTCAATCAATCAAACTTTCACATCTTTGACACGACGAACAGCATTCGTGCAGTGCACAAA
>JBBJLR010064260.1:0-11235 GCA_037577145.1 Brachypetersius gabonensis
TAAAGATTTCCGTGGGGAGGAACATTATGAGTATCAACTAATTTTTTGATGCCCTGCCTCACGGCGGGGCTTCCTAACTGGTAAAAAAACAGAACAAACATTGAAGCATATGTGCCAACAACTGAATATGGATATGATACACCTGCACATAAAACAATACTGTCCATTGCGTCTAGGTAAATGAAATAACACGCTCTGAAATTGCGTAAAGGGCGAGTGCGCACGATAGCTGTATGAAATACAATTGAGGGAGATACTACGTAGAAGTAGAACCTTTCAAATTCATGATCGAGCGAGTGAATAAAACGTTTTGCTGACCTTACGTTCATAATACATTGACGTTTTTAAAAGTTACTTTTATTGAATAAAGAGTAAAAACCTAATGGTAAGGCATCTGCTTGTCCTAATCAGATTTTACATTATGGACTTTGTGTCTAATCAGAAAACTGTTGATCTCAGAAGCATATTATCTGATATGATTGCAAAGACTACAAAAGACTATGAAATCTTTATGAAATGAAACATACAAAATGCACTTCAGAAATGCACTTCTTGTCTCATCCTCGTTAGTATAGTGGACAGTATCTCCGCCTGTCACGCGGAAGACCGGGGTTCGATTCCCCGACGGGGAGAAATTGATGCTTTTTTTTTGGGTTATATATTTTTTTACCTAATAGTGACCTAATGACTTAACCGTTTTTTGTTGTGCATGTCTATGCATGACTGAGCCAGTTTATCCACATTTTGATATTAAGGTTTTCCCTCTACGTTTTCGAAATCAGTGTGCTGCTGGATTACAAGCATTAGGTCTGTTTGTTGTGAAAACAATGGTCAGCATCTAAACCTTGCCAAGCTGGAAGCGAGCACATCTTTATAAGAAGGTATTCATGTTATAGAGATTGAACTCAGCAAGAAAGCAAGCACATCGTAGAAGTTCGTAAGAGTGAAAGAGCCGACTATTTTACAGGCAGCTGACACATAGTGTACTGCATTCTATGTTTTGTTTTTTGTCAATGCGCAAAATTTTATTGTATGGGAAGGTGTTGTTTATAGACTTGTTAGAGCTTATTAATTTTATACTTATATTTTGTATTTTGTATTTCTGTGGTTATTGTTAAGATGTCACATTAGACGCCTGACAATGTCTCGTCCTCGTTAGTATAGTGGACAGTATCTCCGCCTGTCACGCGGAAGACCGGGGTTCGATTCCCCGACGGGGAGGATATCACTTTTTTTTATTTAATGTTTTACTGTTTTATTATATACCGACGTGTAATGTCTTTTAATAGAGACCTAAAACCTTTAACAAGTTTGTCTGTGAACAGACTCATGCTCACAATACACTATATGAGCATAACTATTAGGACACACTCCACATTAAAGTCCATGTATTTGATTGCAATGTCATTAAAGTCCTTGTTGGACGCTGTTTTTGTCCATACAGTGTATATAATAGTGCTTCAATAGACACTCTAAGGCCGCAACAGTTCATTCCTCGCCTCTCTGGCTCTGCCTCTCCCTCGACCTCAGCTACAGTCGATGCAGCTACAGTGAGGGCAATAGAGGAAAGACGTAAGCTCTAGACAGCGGTGACACATGGGGTCAAAGCGTTGCCTAAGGCGCAAAGCACAGCGGTTAAAGTGCAGGGACCCCTGCTGTCTCAGAGAAGAACTGCTGCAGCTGGAAATGTGGCTTGTTTGCAGTTTACCATTGTAGGTAAAAGGCGGCTTCCTGTGCTGTGTAACACTCTTAATCTTAGGGAAAACCTTTCTCTACTTTTTCTGTGGAGGCAGAAGTGCAGACTCCAGTCTGGGAGAGCCAACTGCCATTTAAAGCTAGAGCCTAGAGTGTCTTGCATTAATGGCAGGGACAGTTTCCTCTGGTGTAACAGTGTGTAAGCTCTGCTCAGTTTGACTGCTCCACAGTATGGTCCCACTCTGGATTCTGGGTTGCGAGGAGAGGAGGGCAGAGTTAGTAACAGTTAACGTCTCATCCTCGTTAGTATAGTGGACAGTATCTCCGCCTGTCACGCGGAAGACCGGGGTTCGATTCCCCGACGGGGAGGACGTTTTGTTTTCATTGAGCGTTTACTGTTTTATTAGAGGGATGGACGCAGAAGACCAGGTTGGGGTGATGTAAGCAGGACAAGCAGAAAGTACGATTAAAAGACAGCATGAAGGGAGCATGAATGAAACTCAAAATCACTGAGGCATCCATATGTCTCACTGCCTACCTGTTTTTCCATCGTGCTCGCCTGGGTTTTGTTCCTCATAGATAACTGGCTGAATAACATTTTAATAAGTTCAGCTTTTCTTGATATGATGCTAAAAAGAAGAGCAGAATTGACGTAAATGGTGGATAGTTATAGTTTAGCGACTTGCAAAGTCATAAAACTCTGTATATGTAGCTCACAATAATGCCAAAGCTAAGAAAATGAGTGTCATTTCTGAAACAAAGCAAACTCAGTATGAATTGGATCTGACCTCTGCATTTGTTGTTCCTCATTCTACCCCCGCTTTGCATTCATTCTGTGACTCACCTTCTCTTTTTTATCTGATTCTTCTGTCGCCTACTTTTCTCTTCCCACCCAGAAGCCATCCTAGGGTCTGTTGGGGCCCCAAGCAAAAATTCACTGACCACCCCCCGTCCCTCTCTACCTAACCAGTTTTTGTCATCATTTTAATAAATAATCTGACATTAACAAAAATCAAAACGTAATTGCCACTACTGTAGTTTAAAGTGTCAGCTCTCGTTCGCCATCTAGTGGCTTGGGGGCCCCAAGCAGCTGCCTGCCCTGCATGCTGACGAGATGCGCCTCTGTTCCCACCACCCTGGTGTCCGCCAGGCCTAGCCTCATTTTTAACTCTGTGCGATCTCAGATCAGTCAGACAGTCACTGTAGATGAGTTTCTTGAAGCATTAGCTTATGCAGGATCTACTTTAAATACCATTTTTTGAAAGTTAACTTTCTGAACGTGTCGCTGTCCTGCTGGGACTAGTGGGTTGTGCTTTAATTTGAGAGAGAGAACATATACATGTTTTACAAGTTTGAACATTTCAGCATATCACCTTGCCCTTTCACAGTTTGAATGTCTGTAATCCCAGGTTACACACATGGTATACATGTGTGTCTTCATGTATCTGTACCTGTGTGTGTGTGTGTGTGTGTGTGTGTATGTGTGTCTCAATCTCAGCCCTGCTAACCTGTTTCTGGAGTATCAGTAATGCAGTGTTCGGTGTCAGCGTCTCCCTGTCTTGTTTCTACAGTGTTGTTTCTCAGCGAACCAGAGATACCAGATATTATGATCTCAGATTTTATCAGCAGTTACAAAATAGCAGCTCTGTATTTTTGTATATTCAGTTATTAAGTCCTGTGGTGTTTTACTTTTGCATTGCTAAGGAAACTAGCACAATTTGATAACTAGGAATTTTTCTTTGATAATCAAACTGTGAGTACGTTGAATAGATACACACCCAGGATGACAGAGAACAGTTCTATCAAAAAGTCATAGCACCTTTCATGTACCACCGGCACTCAGGAAGCACATGTTCATTATCATAATTATACAAAATGTTATGATCTTGGATTTTATCTGTGCGACTCAGCATCCTTAAAACAAGGGTGCCAGAAATGATCATTTGTGTGATGGCATAGATGAAAACTGTACATTTCTTTACATCACACTTATATAGAGTGACTTAAACTTTAACAGGTGTAGGAAAATGTAGTGGTTGGAATCTTATTGGTTTTGCAGTTACATAAATGGGACCCTAACAGACCTATTAATGGAGGATTCTTAAAGAACTGTTTGTAAAGAAGTTGCGTGAACGTGAACAACCTTTTAAATGTTTAAAGATCACTTAGAAATAGTATAAATGTGTAATAATTTAAAGGAATCAGACAGATAAAGAAGATTTACACTCTTTATATTTTTAAAAGGTATGTTGTTTACAAAAATGGTTATTTAAGGAACTAAAATGGTTGTTCTTCAAAGCATTATTCATTGGGCCTTTTGTGACACCTTTATTTTTAAGATGGTAGGGAAGGATTGCCTTTATATTCCCTCTGTCTCTGGCGGTATATCTGTTACTACCTTGCTCTAACTCACCCAGTGCAAGCTGTATCACATTTTTCAGTGGCACTCAACCGTAGGGCAGGCAGCCCGTGTTGGATGTTTGGAGGATCATTGTTGGTCCACCTTACCCTCCACTCTTGCCCTCTCACACCTGCAGCCCAACTGGCTCACTGTCCAGCCTCTCGCCTTACTAATCTGAGGCAGGGTAGAGTAGCCAGTGGGAGTGACCGGTCTAACCCTTTCGTATAAATTTCCCTGGGAGGTGAGATAATCATTCAGATAGAGGGAAATCTAGGAGGCAGAGCTCATGGAACTTCAGATTATCTTAGAAGAAGTAAGATACCACTGTCTCACCTTGGCAAGGAGAGAGAAATGATCCACTCATATCAGGCCAGTTCTAGTGCTCTACGGTGGAAAGAGATGTCCAGTCTTGCTGGCAGAATCCAGAGGTAACTAACCTTGGTCAACTGATATAAGGCCCCGTGTCTTCAGTATCATCTTTGCTCCTGTAATACAAAGCGAGAACTATCCATTGGGTAACAGAGCACACGTCTAAGGCCGAGCAGTGACCAAGCGTGAATCACTGAGCGAGTTTTTCACAAAATGAGAGCAAAAATGAGCAGGGCGACGTGACATTTCGCACTGAAAGCAGACACTGCTGCGCTCTCGTTCACCTCTGCACTATGGATTATTACTGATGTCTAGGTGCTGTTCCACCCTTGTGCTCCCTTCTTTAAGGGAAACCTTTTTTTCATTTTTGCCCCCTGACTTATAAGAGTCTGTTATGGCACAATGTTCTTGGAAACCTGGTGAAATAGTAAGATATTCATATATTATTATTATCGTTATTATCCTTATCATCATAATTCTTCATCAATAAGAATCATACACTTGTGCAGTACTTTTCAGTAACCCAAAGATTGTTCCAGAGCTCGATAAACACAAGATAAAGTATAGTATCCTAGTCCTAAAATCCACTGATCAAACGTGAAGACATAACTGTGATAATCCAGGTTTTCAATTATAAATAAGTTTAGACTGGAACTTTCTTCCTTGTTTTGCTGGCTTGAATATAAGACTGACAGACGATCTTTTCCATGCAACGGTTGCATAAGTGCTAAAGATTTAATAAATAATGTAAACTAGGATGACTCTGCACCAGCATCCGTGTGTGTGTGTGTGTGTGTGTGTGTGTGTCTGGGTGGGTGTGTAAGCTAGAAATTGGTCAGTCGCAACAAGGAATTATACCCCACATTATACCCCACAAAGGTATTAGAACAATGATTTAAGGTTTGTATTTAAAAAGGAACAGAAAGAAAAATAAGCTGTTGATAAAATGAATAATTATAATAATACAGTAAACTCTGTACTAAATCTGACTTATGTGGCTAATGAGGGTTTTAGATGATAAATATATTGCCATGTAATACATCACAATAACACATTACCACACTGCCCACCCCTATATAATGATTTGCATTTATCTTTTACTAAACACGATGAACCTTCATCGAGAGGAGGGATCTAAATCCGGATCGATGAGACTGTGAGCCTCGGTCTGGTGCTGTGTTCTGTTCAAGCATTACAACATGGCTTTGCCAAGGTGAGACCATATGCGAACTCAAGGTGAGATCATATCAGTGCATGTTGTTGCAGGTGAGAAATTGCCTATCGATCGTAGCCGCCTGGATGACCGGGTGCTGCATTACAAGCCTAATGGAGCGTGTGTGATGATGGACGACGCGTCTACATACGGACGCCAAATATTCATAAAACTGCAAGGCATCCAGGCTATTGAGGAGGCGGGAAAGAGGAAGAGATAGATGTTGTCCTACGAAATGCAGGAAATTAGCTATGAGTGAGATTGAACTGAAGGGTTAGCTGGCCTGCTGTTTTGAAAGTGGAGGTGAGAGGAGGACATAGTGAAGAAAGGGTGAGTGGAAAGTAGAAGGGGAGGAACAATATAGATGATAGAGAAAGAATAATGGTTGAAATTAGGTTGAAAAAAAAGAGGTGCTTAAACAGGAGTGATAAAAACCCCTGAACGTTTTTGTGGTCTAGCATAAATTAGTGGAATGTATGGGGAAGTACGGCTTAAAAAACTGAGGCTTCACCAAAGAGAGAAGATGACAGTATAGAAAGTGGCTTGTCGAAAAGATGCATGAAAAAATCTTGTCAATGCTAAAACATGCAGAATGGCCAAAGGTCATGCAGCAACCTTTGCAATGAAATTACATTAGAGCTGGGTTAAAAGTTGAAGTTTATTATTATCATACGTACAAAGTGCAGTTTACAGAGCACAATGAAATGCATTCGCAGACAGAACATAAAGACATAACAGACATAAAAGACATAGCAGTGCAGCAACAATAACTGTGATATACCTACATTCCAGTGAGAATGTTATCCATTCCAGTGAGACTCCTCAGGATTAATCCCCAAGACTGAAATACATCAGACAAAAATTCTACTTAATCCATTGCTGATGGCTTTTATACCCCTTTAGCTTGGCACTGACTCGGCTTCAGGGCATCCTGTTCTATTGGCAGTGCTTTTCTGCAGTATAAGTAGTGCAGAATCAGAAGTGTTTAGAAAAAGTGGTTCTAATATAGCTTTTAATATAGTTGTAGGTTTTTGAGCAGGGTTTAAGCCTAAACCTTAAAACACACTGCGTTCTGAACCAACCCACTGTGCAATTTAAAAGCACTGATATCCAGATTACTTTAATAGATAATCATGCATTGTCAATTAAAGTAAATTGTAATGAATAAATCTTTTATCTGAATTCACCTGAACTGAATTTAAGTTTTCTTCTTGTTAAAGTACTTTTAATGACCATTACCAACAGCAGAAAGAACATTACCATACTGGAAAGTTTCACCGGAGCCATAAAATGCAGTTTTTGCCTGTAAGGTGTCCCTCAGTTCAGCCTTGAATTTGAATATTTTAATTGTGTTTGATTCCACTCCAGCAGCAGAATTGCCCCAGGAAGACTGTAGATATTTGTTAAATGGAATCTCAGCAGGAAAAAACCTTGAAAATGCTCTTTATGTGGAAAATAGCATGGTCCTCAATTAAGAAGGTGATCTAGTGGCCCATCTAGTGGACAAAATGGCACATTACATGAATTTGAAACTTAACATTAAAGGATCGCTAAAAAACTATTTCGTATATTGTTGCAAACAAAAGAAAATTACAAATAAAAGTCTTTAATTGAATAGTGTTTTAGAATGAAATGCTTTGCTTATGGTTTAGTAGCTTAAGGCGCTACTTGAGTGCTATGTCTTACAACACTTCTAGGTGGGCCTGACAGTATTAGACTGTCACACACTCTTCAGGACACACCCTGAGTCCATTGGGTCAACTTCAGTTAGGTAAACACACAGCGAAGCAGGACTGGGAGTCAATACCACTGCTGAACCTTTACTCCAGAAAGCCGCCCATTGTTTGTGTGTGTGTGTGTGTGTGTGTGTGTGTGTGTGTGTGTGTGTGTGTGAGAGAGAGAGAGAGAGAGAGAGAGAGAGAGAGAGAGAGAGAGAGAGAGAGAGAGAGAGAGATAGTTCAGGTGCTTATTCACCATGACAGGCATAGCCTACGTGTGTTATTATATATTATTATATTTTTCACTCTAGTTACAGGACTTTACTTTTTCTTTTCACCTTACACACTGGAGGGGAGTCTGTGTACATGCATGTATGTGAATGTGTGTGCAAGGGGGAGCTTGTTAAGTGTGTGTTCTTAAATTATTCCTCTGCTACATTTGCTTAATCTGGGACAGTGTAAATAGTCTCTAAATTCAAGTCAGGAATTTAGTCATACACTGTATGGACTCACTGTATGGAAAGTATTGGGATGCCTGACCATAACACCAACAGAGACTTTAATGATATTGCATTCAAATACATAAATGACAGATATAGGGAGTCGATCTCCTGTTACCATTATAACAGCTTCCACTCTTCTTGGAAGGCTTTACACAAGATTTTGGAGTCATGCGGAAATAGAAAAGGGCCTACCCCCTTAATAAACCATTAATAAACCAAGATCCAACTTTGAAAAAACATATTTGGTCCACATAACGTGTTTCTCTTCAAGAGAGAATATGGATTTGGAACGCGGCCCTGACTTCATGACTCCGCCCCTTCAGGCCGAACCATCACAGGACAAGGCGAGGACTGAAGCACAGCACACTTCAGATCAGTTCCAAGCAACGAGTTAGGTATGTATATACAACTCCAAGCGATATTCCGAACTAATTTCTTGTAACCATTTAGAGACTGGGATAACATAGTGGCTGGGAATCTTTTACAGTTCAAAACGCCAGCACGTTTCTAAAAGTGAAAGTAACCCAGCAGTGACTCAGTGACATTCTCAGCGTCTGTCATTGCGTTTATTGCATATAATGTACTTTTGCTTTTGGTGCTCACAAATAAAAATGCATGCTATAAATAGTTTTCCTATGGGAAGCTCACCTCACACAGGTGTGTGTCAGTGATACTGCTGCAGCCCCTGTGTCCTCTCTATCTCTGGTCTCTTGCAGTGGCACTATAGTGAGAATGGCTGTGCTCTCTAAGGACTATGGCTATGTGCTCCTCACTGGAGCAGCTTCTTTCCTCCTCATGACGCACCTGTCCTTTTCTGTGGTCAAGGCACGCATCAAGTACAACGTACAGGTGAATTCATCGAGTACACACCCACCTTTATACTAAATACCATTCAGAAATGGCAGATGGACCATAGTGAAGAGGTCGTCGATGGCACTTAACTCAGCCCAGGTTCATGTTCTTGTTTTAGTACCCTAAAATGTACAGTGACGATCCCGAGACCGGACACATCTTCAACTGCATCCAAAGAGCCCACCAGAACACGTATGTTATTTTCTAACCTACGTATTCTATTGATATGCCTCTACATTCAGTCCTATCGACACAATTTACAAGACACTTGATGATATTTTGCTGGTGCACGTAACTAAAAAAAGGAAAACGCTAAAAACAGCTTGGTCAAATTATTTGCTGTCATAAACTTGGTGTACCCTACTGTAGATTCTCAGGGATCTTCGACCATTCCTCCAAGGCAAATCGCTCCAGCTCATGCAAATTAGAGTGTGGACCTTCACATTGAGCTCTCACCAAAGATTCTCAACAGGGTTTGGTGCTCCTCAAAGCGTTCTAGACTAAATGTGATGTGTGCTTTGGGTCACTATCTTGACTGGCAAAATGTCAACATAATCTTTCTTCAGTGCTTGAAACAGCAAAGCAGCCCAACAGCATTATGCTTCTACCACGTTTAACTGTGGGAACTGTGTTCTCTCTGTCAAACAAAAGCTTAAAATTCATCCACATTTCAAAAGCAAACTTCAGTCTAGCTTTGACATACTGTGTGAGTAAGGGAGTTTTGAAGCTTCAACCTTGAAGCTTCCCACAAGGAAGACCTCAAGTTTTTTGAGACTTTGAAATCTTGCTCTTGCAAGATTTTTGTCTTTCACTTTTGTCTTTAACCCATTCACCAAGTGAAGCAGGGAGCAGTGTGTGGGGACGGTACCTTGCTCAGGGTACCTCAGAGGCCTAGCGGTCTTGGGAATCGAACCTGTTATGTACACAGTGGAACATTTTAGTGGCAGTAACGGCTGCGATACTATTTGATAATGCTTTATGGACTGTATTGTCCATTAGAGTATGCACCAACTCTACCAAGGCAAATCCCTTATGCATGCAGATGTACTTGACTCTGATAACTGTTGAATTGGACTGTATTTTCTTTTTCCTTTACAGTAATGAAATACTACCTTTGTTCTTGTTCTTCTTGACTGCTGGAGGCGTGCACCACCCAGTAAGTACACTCAGACACACATTTTAAGAGGTCATCGCTGTGGGACAGTCACCTTAACTGTTTCCTCTGTGTGCATGTTAGCGTCTGGCCAGTGCTTTGGGAGCAGTCTGGATCATCAGCAGAGGCGTGTACGCACATGGATACTCGTCAGGAGGTGAGTTTTATGAAGATGTTATAGATACTTTCAGACATCACTGATATTGTGTATGCCCTGTATCTACTAAAGCAAAAAGCAGATATTTAAAACATCACAAACATTTCTGTTCAACCACACTCGTACCTTTTCTAGAAAACAGCGCATCACTGTGTACTAGAAAAGATTACATTCTTGCGTCTCTTGTGATTTAATACAGTATATTAAAACATAACTGATTCGTAACTATGCCAATGTGTTTTCCAGTGCCGGCCAAAAGGAAGCGTGGGAGATTTGGGGATGTGGCTTTGCTGGGCCTGTTTTTCTGTACTGTGGACAGCGGCAGAACCATGCTTGGCTGGTGCGGCAAACCCAAATGGCCCAGAGGGTTTTTTAAGTCCATTTAAATGAAATGGATATTATTATACATTTCTGTTTTTGAAGTGTGACTGTGTGCCAGTTTTGTTAATAAAAGAAATGACTATCCATTACATCACTATTAATTATATAACAACGATATTATTTTACATTTCTTATATAAAACACAAAAACTGTTGATGGACACAAAATCTGCAGCAGAATCTTCTACCGCTACTAGTCTTCATTATTGTTCATTAAAGACTGTTTCTCAGGTTCTGTCTCTGGTAGAAAGCCCCACTGTCTGAGCAGCACCCCCCGCTGAGCAGGCGGAGTAATAAAGTACTCTCTTTGCCGCGGAGAATAGCTCTCTTCCGTAGGTATGATGTCTCTGTAGGTCCAGTCCTGCCAGCGGTGGTTAAATCTCTCCAGCAGCTCTATTCTGGCCTCCTGTGAGCTCACACAGTCTGGTGGGGCTATCTGCTGCAGTTCTTCACCCACTTCCACATCCTTCCACACCAGCAGAGCACGGATAGCAAACCAACCTCCCAGCCGTGGATGAATGCACACTCCGAACATCTTCTGCAAGGATAGAGGGAGAAGAGAGACATTTTAGAAATGAGGGGACTTATAGACTCTTCCAAAAGGCTTAAGAAGCGGTAATTGATTGGAGATTCCAAAATTCTTGGAAACTGAATTCGATATGACAGAGTTCAGTAAACTAGTTCTACAGTCCAGTCATTCTCAACCTCATCTACTATGTTTACATTTACATTTACGGTATTTGGCTGACGCTCTTATCCAGAGCGACGTACATCAGTGCTTAAGAAGTCCACGA